>WNWK01054729.1:0-11468 GCA_009830355.1 Cherax destructor
GAAAGGCAGTGCGTCATCGAGGACTGGCTGTATTATTTTTTTGGGGTCCTCAATCTTGTCCCCAGGATGCACCCCGTCCACTAACACCCCGGTACCTACTTGCTGCTAGGTGAACAGGACAATAAGTGTAAAGGAAAAACGTCGAAATGTTTACACCCCTTTTTGAATCGAACCCCGGCCCTCCGTGTGTGAAGCGAGGCTTTTCCAGCCAGGCCACGGGGGGCCCCAGCAACTAATTTAAATCATGTTTATAAAATTTCTCACTGTTAGTGCCCAGAATATCTTTCTGTCAAGTTTGTAAGGTTAAAAACCAAAAAATAGTATGGTACTTGAGGAAATAAACACAATTTTTGTATCTACAGTAGGTGGTCAAGCCTCAAACATCTATTATACAACAATAAAAAGTAGAACAGATTACCTGAACACGTCAAGGCCAATCCTACCATGAGCCAGTTCAGGAAGAGCTAAAAAGGGACCTGATGAATGATACGTTACTATTACCACAATCAGCCCTACTCACACTATACTATTCACTCTTCTATCCCTACCTCACCTATGCCACATGTGCTTGGGGATCAAAACAACAACTCACCTAAAACCAATATTAACTCAACAAAAAACTGCAGTAAAAATTATCACACAATCCAATCCAGGGCAACCCCCCATCCCCCCCTCTTCAAAAACCTAAATTTACTCCTTCCAGAACATCCACACTTACTACTTGCAACCTACATGTAAAAACCATAAATTCCCGTATTAACCCTGAACTAAAACCTTTTTTATAGTTGTGACAGGACCCATAGACACAAACCCGACACAAAAATCTCTATGCATTCCCCCCATATACATGTATGTGTGTGTGTGTGTGTATATATGTATGTTATGTATATGTGTGTGTGTGTGAGACCAACAATTAAAATTTGCCCCCTAACTCATTACAGTTGTGGCTGGGTGTAGACTAATAGATTGCTCATTCTTTATAATTTGTTCATGAGTGCAACCATGTACAGACGTAAGTAAATTTACTTACATGATTCATTACCTTGTAACTTTTTTTTTTTTTTTTTTTTTTTTATATTTTATTTAAGACAAATATATACAAAAAAATAAACTTTTATGCTCATGGACAAAACAGGCCATTTAAAAAACCACAAACAGAACATAAAAAAAAAAAAAAAAAAAAAAAAAAAAAAAAAAAAAAAAAAAAAAAAAAAAAAAAAAAAAAAAAAAAAAAAAAAAAAAAAAAAAAAAAAAAAAAAAAAAAAAAAAAAAAAAAAAAAAAAAAAAAAAAAAAAAAAAAAAAAAAAAAAAAAAAAAAAAAAAAAAAAAAAAAAAAAAAAAAAAAAAAAAAAAAAAAAAAAAAAAAAAAAAAAAAAAAATTTTTTTTTTTTTTTTTTTTTTTTTTTTTTTTTTTTTTTTTTTTTTTTTTTTTTTTTTTTTTTTTTTTTTTTTTTTTTTTTTTTTTTTTTTTTTTTTTTTTTTTTTTTTTTTTTTTTTTTTTTTTTTTTTTTTTTTTTTCATTTAATATTGTGTCTCTATGAACAATGCCAACTTTTTTATCTTATTTCCCAGACTAGAGCACTGAACCAAAAAAACCCCCGCCCATTCCCCGATCTATTCCGAACCTAAATGCCAATACTACCCCCCCCCCTCCCAATCCCTTTAAAACCAAAACCCCCCCCCCCTCCCCCCCTACTTCTTCCTCCCTCCACCTCTACCCATTTCCCCCCAGTGACTCCATAATCCCCGCACCAGTCCTTTTACCTTGGCCCCCCAATTTGTTCCGTCTCTTTGATAACCACTCAAAACCCTGTTCCATACCCCACTATACAAACTCCCGTTCCACATTTTTTCCCATAAAACCCCCTCCTAAAGCCCTTATTCGGACCATCCCTCTAGTCCCCCATCCCCAAGATATTGTATAAAATCCCAACACCAAATGAAACCCCCTCGTTTTTTAGCTCCCAAAAATAAACTCAAAACCCCCAAAAGGGGTTCCCCACCTCCCTCCTCAAAACTCCCCCAAACCTTTCCTTCTGCCCAAACCCTCCAAAAAAAGATGGGCGTGATGTGTTCTCCTCCCCCCACCTGGGGAATCCCCTCCCCATCAACCCCATCATAAAGCTGGGCCCTCTTTCAGTTATTTCCCATTTAACGTTTCCCCCCTTTAAAAAACCTCCCAATTTAAATAATTCCCCGAAAACCCGCTATCCCAGGCAAATTTTCCCCAAACTAAACCCCTACCCCCTCCCATCCCTTCCCCCCCAAAATTTTCCCCCTACATTCCTTCCTTCTTCCTCACCCCTTAAATTTTTCCAATTTCAATATCCTACCCTTTTGCCTCCTCATCTGTTTTTTATATTTGTTAAAAACCAACCCTCTGGGACCCCCCCCCCTCCGTTGTCCTCGTACCGTTTTTCCTGATACCCCCTTTACCCCCCTTCCCCCTTCAATGATTCTATCCCAAAATACCTTTCCTTCGCCGTTGAAAATTTCTTACACTACCTTTGAACTTTATTCCCCACAAAACTTCTTCCATACCACTTGAATCCTTGTCCTGAAATCTCTCCTCCTGTATTTCCCTTAATTTGCCCTCAACTCTCCACCTCACCATAATTCTTTCCCCCCCAATCCCCACCCCGACACTCACCTAAAAACCCCCCCAAAAACCTTGATACCATACCTATATCATTTCCCCACCGCCAACCTTCATAATACTTTCTAATTTACTTTCCCCGTCTCATTCCACCATTTTAAAACTGACATCCCTATCCCCCAAAACCCCTTTACCACTGCTCAAATGCCTCCCCCTCCCCCTTTCCCCTTTTCCCAAAAACCCCGTATTTTTTCCAAAACCCTTTTACACATGCACAACCCCCTTTCCCCCTCCCTTCAAAAAAACACCCTGTGATCTGAAAAAACCCCAAAACAAAGCATTCCAATATGCTGAATTTGAAAACAGCACAGATAAGATTTGTTAGGATTTTAACCCCGGAGGGTTGCCCCCCGGATAACCTAAGAAAGGCAGTGCGTCATCGAGGGCTGGCTGTATTATTTCTATTGGGGGCTCAACTTGTCCCCCCGGATGCGACCCAGTCCACTAACACCCAGGTACCTACTTTCTGCTAGGTGAACAGGACAATAAGTGTAAGGAAAAACGTCGAAATGTTTACCCCTTTTGAATCAACAGGCCCTCCGGGGTGAAGCGAGAGTTTTCCAGCCAGGCCACGGGGCCACAGCAATAATTTAAATCATGTTTATTTTCTCACTGTTATGCCCAGAATATCTTTCTGTCAAGTTTGTAAAAGGGTTTAAAAACCAAAAAATAGTATGGTATTAGGAAAAAAACACAATTTTGTAGTATCTAGGGGACCCATAGACACAATACCCGACACAAAATCTCATGACATTCCCGTATATACATGTATGTGTGTGTGTGTGTGTGTGTATATGTATGTGTATATGTATATTTTTGTGTGTGTGAGACCCCCCAATTAAAATTTGCACCAATAACTCATTGTTGTGGCTGGGGGAGACTAATAGATTGCTCATTGCTTTTAATTTGTTCATGAGTGCAACCATGTACAGACGTAAGTAAATTTACTTACATGATTCATTACCTTGTAACTAGTGAACATTACCCTTGTACCTTGTTCAGCTATCAAACTTTGGGGGCCCCGTCTCTGGGCCCTTTTATACCTCTGTAATCTGCAAATACCTTTTTAACTTGTCTAAGGACCATCTGAGTTCATTACCTTTGTAACTTGCTCAGCTATCAAACTTTTTTTTTTTTTTTTTTTTTTTTTTTTTTTTTTTTTTTTTTTTTTTCCCCCCCCCCCCCCCCCCCCCCCCCCCCCCCCCCCCCCCCCCCCCCCCCCCCCCCCCCCCCTGGCCAAAAGGACAGTAAACATAAAAACCCCAATAAGCTATTGTCTAATAAATCTGAAAATAGTCTTAAGTTTGCCTGATTTACTCCAATATTACTTTTTAATAGAAACTGTGAAACCCAAAACAAAACCACTTATTACTATTTTTTTTCAATCTAAACATTCTACCACCCCACTATGGGAAAACTATTTAACTTTTTAAAATTTTTACTAAATTTTTAATTTGTGATACAATCAGTTATTCTGAACTACCCCACTATTGTAAATCTATTTAATCATTTGAAATTTGTATTCATATGTAATTTGTAATATGATTAAGAACTAGTATTAAGTCTGCCGAAATGCCTAGCATGCCCAGGCATGCTAGGCATGCTAACCTTTTTTGTAATTATTGTCCTTAAATGTAAAAAACACATTGTAATTTTTTCAGAGAAATAAACATCTTGAATCTGGAGGATCGTATAGATATAAGTTTGGATGTCCTGTTACAGGATATGCTTATGGGACTGTTGGACAGTCCGCAGGCTGAGGATGTTGGTTGGTGAGGAGTGTTCCTGGAGAGGAAAGAGCAGTGGACGACATGGATAAGACAGGTGTGTTAGTATGTCAGGAAGTGAAGGCTGACATTCACAAGAGTGAGAGTGGAGAGAGAATAGATGTTGTGGGTGAATCTCGGAAACGGTTGGTCAGGTCGTCGAACAGTGACGATGTCCTGATGCCGAGTCAGAGATCTTGTAAAAAGGCCTGGGTGGAGGTGGCACTACGGGAAAGGGTGGTGTGAAAAGTCCTGGAGGAGCCCAGGGTGGGAAGTGTAATGGCAGAGTGATGGGCTCGGGTAAAGGAATCGTGCCGGCGCCACATAGATCTAAAGGAAAGCCCTCATTTGTATTCAGGAGTCTAACTTTTAATGTGAATGGTTTAGTGGCAGAAGTGAAACACAGGTGGGTGGAAACGACATTGCGAAGGTATGATGTGGACGTAGGTTATATTCAGGAGCATAATTTCAAGTATGGAAGGGATCTGAGGTTGAAAGGGTATGATGTCGCTCCTGTCTGTCCCAACTACTGGACCACTACGACAAGGTCCTGGATGCTCTAGAAGACAAACAGAATGCAGATGTTTTTAACACAGCCCTTTGAAAAAAACCCTTTTGACAAGTGTGACCATGGTGTAATAGCACACAAATGCGGGGATAAATGAATAACAGGAAAATTTGGGAAGATTTATTTTTCCTAACAAGTAGAACACAAAGAATAATAGTCAACAGGGGAAAGTCTGGGGGGCAGCTACTGTAAAAAGTTTTTTCCCAAAAGGAAAGTACTGGCCCCATCCTGTTCCTCATCCTCATTTTGGGACATAGACAGGGATATAACCCACAGTGCCGTGTTTTCCCTTTTTGCAGATGAAAATTAAACCTATATGACAGTGTCCCCCGTTGAAGACACTGCAAGATTTCCAAGAAAACATAAACCAAATCTTTAAATGGGCTGCAAAAAACAATATGAAGTTCAATGATGAGAAATTTCAATTCCCTAGATAGGGGAAAACGTGAAAAAAATTAAAATCTGGGATCCCAACCTATGTCTAGAACAAATTAACTTTTGTGGTACTTGAGGTTTGTCAAGGAAAATTTCCCCTTTTAAGGGAAAAAGGGGGAGGAGAAGATGAAAACTAGAAAGAGAGGGCGTTTCCCTATACAGGGAAGGCAAAGAATAACAGAGCGGTTACTGGAGGCCAAATCTCTGAAATACGTGGGGAGACACTAGTCAGGAAATAGCAAACATTAAATTTAAAAAACTTAAGGAATTTTTACAGGAATCAAGAGACAGGGGAAGAACTAAAAGCCATAAATGAAATTGAAAAAAAACCCTAAGTTTTTATTTTCCTATGCAAAATCAAAGTCGAGAACAACAACCAGTTTTGGGGCCCCCACTTAAAGGGGGATGGGTCCTAAAAAGATGACAAAGGGAAAAAGGAGTTACTTAAATCCCAAAATATGATCCCCCCCTTTTGCGAGCCACTAACAAGACTGAAAATCGAAAACCTAAATGATTTTTTTTTTGAGAGGCCACAGAACTTGACAGACGCATGCCTTTTTGACATCACCACGACGCCAAATGACTTCGAAAAAAGGGAATAAATGACATGCCCATGCACTCCGCCCCTGGCCCAGACCATGGAACCCGTTTTTCATCAAGAAAATGCAAGAAGCCCCTATCACATGCTTTTTAAAATCCCCCCGGAGAGGGAGTAGGGCACTGGGATCGTCCCACAGCTACTAAAAACAACAGAAAATACCCCACTCCACAAAGGGGGCAGTAAAAAACAAAACAAAGAACTACAGACCAATTGCGCCAACGTCCCTTTTTCATAAAAAACTTTGAAAGGGTTCTAAGAAGCAAGATCGCCACCCATCTTGATACCCCCAATTGCACAACCCAGGACAGCATGGGTTTAGGGGCAGGCCGCTCCTGTCTGTCCCAACTACTGGGCCACTACGACAAGGTCCTGGATGCTCTTTGAAGATAAACAGAATGCAGATGTTATATACACAGATTTTGCAAAAAACCTTTGACAAGTGTGACCATGGGTAAAAGCACACAAAAAGCGTGATAAAGGAATAACAGGAAAAGTTGGTAGATGGATCTATATATTTTCCAACATGTAGAACACGAACAGTAGTAGTCAACCCGAGTAAACCCGGGGGCAGCCACTGTGAAAAAACTCTGGGTTTCCCCAAGGCACAGTACTTTCCCCCTCCTATTCCTTTATCCTCATATCAGACATTGACAGGGGTATAAGCCACAGTGCTGTGTCTTCCTTTTGCAGATGACACCCGAATCTGTATGACAGTGTCCACCGTTGAAGACACTACAAGACTCCAAGCAGACATAAACCAAAACTTTAAATGGGCTGCAGAAAACAATATGAAGTTCAATGACGAGAAATTTCAATTACTCAGATGGAAAACGGGAAAAAAAAAATTTATCGGGGTACAAAACTAATTCCAACCCACAATAGAGTGAAAACTAATGTCAAAGACCTGGGGATTTAAACCCGAGGATCTCACCTTCAAGGACCATAACAAAACAATTGCATCTGTCGGAAAAAAGACAGGGTGGATAATGAGAACCTTTAAAAAACCCGGGATGCCAAGCCCATGTTGACACTTTTTAAGACGCTTGTTCTTTTCTAGGCTGGGAAAATTGTTTTACACCAACTGCACCTTTCAAGGCGGGTGAAATTGCTGATCTTGAAAATGTGCAAGAGAACCTTCACCGCACGCATAAGTGCGATAAACCACCTCAACTACTGGGGCGGCAAAGTTCCTAAACCTACTCTCTAGAATGCAGGCGGGAGAGAAAATTATTTTAAAATTGGAAAATTCTCGGGGCTTAGTACCAAACTTGCCCAAAAATCCTCCCTACGAAAGCAAAAGACTCGGCAGGCGTGTAACACCCCCACAATGAAGAGAAGGGGTGCCACTAGCACGTTGAGAGACAACACAATAAGTGTCGGGGGCCCAAGATTGTTCAACTGCCTCCCAGCATACATCAGGTTCCCAAACAAACCCCTGGCTGTCTTCAAGCAGGCACTGGACAGGCACCTCAAGTCTTACCTGACCCAGCCGGGCTGGGGTTTTCGTACGTTGGACTCCCCGTGCAGCCAGCAGTAACAGCCTGGTTGATCAGGCTCGGGTAACTGAGGCCTGGTCACAGACCGGGCCGCGGGGCGTTGACCCCTGGAATTCTCTCAGGTAGACTCCAGGTAGTACAAAACAAATTCTAACCACACAACAAAACAAAACTAATGTCAAAGACCTGGGAGTGATCATGTCATAGGACCCACCTTCAAGGACCATAACACCGTAGCAATTGCATCTGCTAGAAAAATGAAAAGGATGGATAATGAGAACCTTCAAAACCAGGGATGCCAAGCCCATGTTGACACTTTCAAAATCGCTTGTTCTATCTAGGCTGGAATATTGCTGCACACTAACTGCACCTTTCAAGGCGGGTAAAATTGCTGACCTTGAAAATGTGCAGAAAACCCTTTCAGGGGCGCTAAGTGCGAAAAACCCCACCTCAATTACTGGGAACGTTTGGTAAGTAAAGTAAAGTAAAGTAAAGTAAATTTTATTTCATTGCAGATTGCGGGGATTACATAAGTATTGGTAGTTACAATGTAAATTGAGTAAAAAGGAGAGCCACTGACATGCCATGACATTAGGGGCAGCTTATTCTAGTAACTTAAAGACTATGTACTTAATATTAAGAAATTTATTGAGTTTATTCTAGTTAAAAATTGTTTTCAAAATTACAATATGATGAAATTTTACTGTTTAAATTATTTATGATGATATTAGATTGTTTAAAAAGTGTTTAGGAGAATGGTAATATGGAATTGAAATTATCTTAAGGAAAAATAACATTGAGCATTTTTTACATTAACCTTTAAAAGAGTATTTAGTTTTTTTTATTAGGGAGGGGGGAACATAATAGTAACAATTTTTAAAAATTGAGGTTTCGTATAGGAAAGTAATAATGAGCATTTTTTTTAGAGTAGTTTATAGTATGATCATTTAGTTTTGGGTGAGTAGGTGGTTTTTTAGTTGAGTCTTAAATTGATTTTCAGACAAGATTATCTTAATATTTACTGGTAGTGAATTCCCGATTCTGGGGCCCTTTATGTGCATAGAATTTTTACATAGGTTGATATGAACCGGGGATGTTTAAAAAATGATCTGTGTCTTGTGTTGTGGTCATGGGTCCCATTAAAGTTGGTGAGGAAAAATTTTTTTAGCGGAGGGTTTTATTTTTAGAGTGTAAAATTTTTTTATATGTAGTAGGCACAAAAGTAAGTATGAATGTTCTTTACAGTGGGTAGTTTGAGACTTTTTAATATTGGTGGAGTATGCTGTCTAAAGTGGAAATTTGTTATCATTCTGACTGCAGCCTTTTGTAGTGTTATGAGTGGTCTAAGGTGATTTAATATTGTTGATCCCCATGCACAGATTCCATAGGTGAGATACGGGTAGATAAGTGAATGATATAGTGCAAGGAGAGCTGATTGTGGTACATAATAGCGTATCTTTGATAATATGCCTACTGTCTTCGAGATTTTCTTGGAAATTTGTTGTATGTGTGTTTGGAATTTAAGGCCACTGTCTCTCTAGAACACAGGCGGGAGAGATAAATTATTATATACATGTGGAAAATTCTCGAGGGATTAGTACCGAACTTTCACACGAGAATCACTCCCTACGAAAGCAAAAGACTCGGCAGGCGATGTAACATCCCCCAATAAAAAGCAGGGGTGCCACCAGCACGTTGAGGAACAACACAATAAGTGTCAGGGGCCCAAGATTGTTCAACTGCCTCCCAGCATACATCAGGGGATTACCAACAAAACCCTGGCTGTCTTCAAGCAGACACTGGACAGGCACCTAAAGTCGATACCTGACCAGCCAGGCTGTGGTTCGTACGTTGGACTGCGTGCGGCCTGCAGTAACAGCCTGGTTGATCAGGCTCTGGTCCAACATGAGGCCTGGTCACAGACCGGGCCGCAGGGGCGTTGACCCCTGGAATTCTCTCCAGGTAAACTCCAGGGAGTTCTGGCAGATTAAAGGGTGGGGTTGCAGTAGTCATCAAAGAGACAAGCCCTTTTACCTTGATATCAATGGAAGAGGGTGGGGTTGGCGATAGTGTGGAGGGTAAGGGTGTGTTTTTAGGTGTATACATGCCGGCGGTAAATAATAGAAGGGTCAAGGAGGATTTTGTATGGGATTACTTGGTTTATTCTTTGGGGGTGTGCCTTAGGTGACATTAATGAGGGGTGATTGGAATAATGTAATAAGGAAGAAAGATGTGGAACCACGTGGGGCAGGATGTGTACTCACCTAATTGTGGTTGCAGGGGTCGATACTCAGCTCCTGGCCCCGCCTCTTCGCTGTCCACTACTGGGTCTCTGCTCTCCTGCTCCATGAGCTTTATCATACCTTGTCTTAAAACTATGTATGGTTCCCGCCTCCACTATATCGTTCGCTAGACTATTCCACTTCCTGACTACTCTATGGCTGAAGAAATGCTTCCTAACATCCCTTTGACTCATCTGAGTCTTCACCTTCCAGTTGTGCCCCTTGTTTCTGTGTTCCCTCTCTGGAATATCCTGTCACTATCTACCTTGTCGATTCCCCGCAGTATTTTGTATGTCGTTATCATGTCTCCTCTAACCCTTCTGTCCTCCAGTGTTGTTAGTCCTATTTCCCTCAACCTTTCTTCATAGGACAGTCCCTGAGTTGTGGAACCTTTGCACTTTGTGCAAACCTTTGTACTTTCTCTAATTTCTTGACGTGCTTGACCAGGTGTGGTTCCAGACTGGTGCTGCATACTCTAGTATGGGCCTGCGTTCACGGTGTACAGTGTCTTGAACGATTCCTTGTTAAGGTAACGGAATGCTAATCTTAGGTTTGCCAGTCGCCCATATGCTGCTGCAGTTATCTGGTTGATGTGTTTCGGAGACGTGCGCGTTATACTCACCCCAAGGTCTTTCTCATTTGATGAGGTTTGTAGCCTTTGTCCACCTAGCCTGTACTCTGTCAGCAGTCTTCTTTGCCCTTCTCCAATCTTCATGACTTTGCATTTGTTGGGATTAAATTCGAGAAGCCAGTTGCTAGACCAGATGTCAAGCTTGTCAAGCTTGTGTTGGGGGGTTTGAGGGAACTGGTGTGTAGTGTGGGTATGGTGGATGTAGTGGGAGGAGGGTATGTTGAGCATACGTTTATACGTAGGGGTATGCGGCGAGGTTAGACAGGTTTATGTGACTAGGAGTGTGGTTGTGGGGAGGGCGTTGACCCCCGGAACTCTCTCCCGGTATAGGCGTCCTCCTCGACAGAGAGGCACAGTTCACAAGATCCAGTTGCATGATGGGTCTCTTCTAGAATATGTAAACAGATACAGGTATCTAGGCTTTGAGGTCCCACTACTTGGACCTCCATTCACTTCCCAGCTCTCGTATGGGACGGACGTGCTGGTTCGGCCTCCTGGTGGCAGATTGGTGAACTACCCACTTTTCTGCAGAATGGCGACTGGACTGAGGAGGAGAGTAAACACTGTGTGTGTTGAGTTTCTACGTGGTGCTGTTTACCCCACGAATGCTGCTGTGATACTGCCGGCTGTTCTGGGAGACACTTTTGGTCTGGATAACCAGGAAATTCATGGAATAGCATTAAATGGCTCTACACGTATCTTCGTGAAGATGGTGACACAGGAGGCATACGACCGTGTTGTGGAGAAATACCAGGACATCCCAGTACTGGTAAATTCATGTTTGGAGGTGAAATTAAGGGATGTGTCCAAGTATTACTCTTGGGTTAAACTTAGAAACGTTCCATTTGAATGTACTGACTTTGATGTCAGGCAAGTTTTCCAAGATTACGGCATTATACACGCAATGTCGGTGGGCAGGTGGACTGAGGGTCCCTACGAGGGCCTGTTAGAGGGCTCATACATCTTGAAAATGACGATCCGGACACCCATCCCATCCTATGTCGTCCTGCCTGATTTTAAAAAGCAGGGGTAT
>WNWK01054730.1:0-11468 GCA_009830355.1 Cherax destructor
CAGAAGAAAGGAATTTATAGGCGCATAAAAAGAGGTGAGGGTCATCTTATAAATCAGTATACTGACATTAAGAGGGACGTTAAAAGGGAATAAGAAAAGCTAAACGGGACTATGAAATTAAAGTTCTAGGATTCAAAACTAACCCAAAACGTTTTTTCCAGGTTTATAGAACAAAAGTTAGGATAAGATAGGTCCCCTTAAAAATAACTTTGGGCATCTTACTGACAAGGAGAATGATATGTGCTCTATTTTTAATAATTATTTTCTCTCGGTTTTCACACAGGAAGACACTAATAATATCCCAGTAATTAATTTTTACAGAGGCCCAGAAGAAGATAAATTATGTAATATCACAGTCACTAGCGAAATGATTATGAAACAGCTGGACCGACTGAAACAAAATAAATCGCGGGTCCTGATGAGCTTTTGCAAGGGTTCTTAAGGAATGCAAAATGGAACTCTGTGAACCAATATCTAACATTTTAATTTATCTCTTCAAACAGGTGTAGTGTCTGATATGTGGAAGATGGCTAATGTAATTCCTATTTTTAAAGCAGGGGACAAGTCACTACCGTCAAACTACCGCCCAATAAGCCTGACCTCAATTGTAGGCAAATTACTAGAGTCAATTATAGCTGATATTATTAGAAGCCATCTAGATAACCATAATTTGATTAATGATACCCAGCATGGATTCACGAGGGCCGTTCCTGCCTATCTAATTTATTAACCTTCTTCAGTAAAGCTTTTGAGGCTGTTGATCACGATAAAGAATTCGATATTGTTTATTTAGACTTTAGTAAGGCTTTTGATAGAGTACCGCACCAGAGACTGTTAAAGAAAGTGGCAGCTCATGGCATTGGGGAAAAGTGCTGTCATGGATCGAGTCATGGCTCACCAATAGGAAGCAGAGAGTGTGCATAAATGGGGTTAAATCCGAATGGGGACTTGTAACAAGTGGTGTTCCACAGGGATCAGTCTTAGGCCCATTGTTATTTATAATATATATCAATGACCTTGATGAGGGAATTACTAGTGATATGAGCAAATTCGCCGACGACACGAAGATAGGTAGGATAATTGATTCAAACATAGATGTCATAGAACTTCAGGAAGATTTAGACAAACTTAATTCGTGGTCAGAAAAGTGGCAGATGCAGTTCAATGTAGATAAATGCAAGGTTCTGAAGCTCGGGAGTGTCCATAACCCAAGCACTTATAAGTTAAATAACGTAGAACTTAGCCATACAGATTGCGAGAAGGACTTGGGGTGATGGTAAGCAGCAACCTTAAACCAAGACAGCAATGCCTAAGCGTACGTAATAAGGCAAATAGATTACTGGGATTTATATCAAGAAGTGTTAGCAACAGAAGTCCAGATGTTATATTACAGCTTTATACATCATTAGTAAGGCCTCACCTAGATTACGCAGCTCAGTTCTGGTCTCCATATTACAGAATGGACATAAATTCGTTAGAAAACATTCAGCGTAGAATGACTAAATTAATACATAGCATTAGAAATCTTCCTTACGAAGAAAGATTGAAGACCCTAAAATTACATTCACTTGTAAGACGTAGAATGAGGGGAGACATGATCGAGGTATATAAGTGGAAGATGGGTATTAATAAGGGGATATAAATAAGGTCTTGAGGATATCTCTCCAAGAGAGAACCCGCAATAATGGATTCAAATTGGATAAGTTTAGATTTAGAAAGGATATAGGAAAATATTGGTTTGGAAATAGGGTAGTTGATGAGTGGAACAGTCTGCCTAGTAGGGTCATTGAAGCTAGTACCTTGGGTAGTTTCAAATTTAGGTTGGATAAATTCATGAGTGAGAGGGGTTGGATTTGAGTGGGACTCGCACTTGAGTTAATAGAATCTTCAAAGCTTATTTCTTGGGTAGAATTGAAAATTAGGTTTGGCAATTATTCTGTTAGTGGGATGGATTGTGAAGGACCTGCCTAGTATGGGCCAACAGGCCTGCTGCAGTGTTCCTCCTTTCTTATGTTCTTATGTTCTTATCAAAGCCTATTTCTTGAGTAGCATTTAAGATTGGGTTGAACAAATATCTTGTTAAAGGGATGGAATGTGAAGGACCTGCCTAGTATGGGCCAACATGCCTGCTGCAGTGTTCATCCTTATGTTCTTATTTCTTGATATAAATCCCAAAAATCAGTTTCTCTTATTACGTACGCTTAGGCATTGTTGTCTTGGTTTAAGGTTGCTGCTTACCATAACCCCCAAGTCCTTTTCGCAATCTGTATGGCTAAGTTCCAAGTTATTTATCTTATAAGTGCTTGGGTTATGGACACTCCCGAGCTTCAGAACCTTGCATTTATCTACATTGAACTGCATCTGACACTTTTCTGACCAGGAATTTAGTTTTGTCTAAATCCTCCTGAAGGCCCCTGACATCTACATTTGAATCAATTATCCTACCTATCTTCGTGTCATCGGCGAATTTGCTCATATCACTAGTAATTCCCTCATCAAGTTCATTGATATATATTATAAACAACAATGGGCCTATGACTAATCCCTGTGGAACACCACTTGTTACAGATCCCCACTCGGATTTAGCCCCATTTATGCACACTCTCTGCTTCCTATTGGTGAGCTATGATTCGATGCATGACAGCACTTTTCCCCCAATGCCATGAGCCACTTTCTTTAACAGTCTCTGGTGCGGTACTCTATCAAAAGCTTTACTAAAATCTAAAAAACAATATCGAATTCTTTATCGTGATCAACAGCCTCAAAAGCTTTACTGAAGAACATTAATAAATTAGATTGGCAGGAACGTCTCTTCGTGAATCCATGCTGAGTATCAATAATCAAATTATGGTTATCTAGATAACTTCTAATAATATCAGCTATAATTGACTCTAGTAATTTGCCTACAATTGAGGTCAGGCTTATTGGGCGGTAATTTGATGGTAGTGACTTGTCCCCTGCTTTAAAAACAGGAATTACATTAGCCATCTTCCACATATCAGACACTACACCTGTTTGAAGAGATAAATTAAAAATGTTAGATATTGGTTCACAGAGTTCCATTTTGCATTCCTTAAGAACCCTTGCAAAAAGCTCATCAGGACCCGGCGTTTTTTTTTGTTTCAGTCGGACTAGTTGTTTCCTAACCATTTCGCTAGTGACTGTGATATTACATAATTTATCTTCTTCTGGGCCTCTGTAAAAATTAATTACTGGGATATTATTAATGTCTTCCTGTGAGAAAACTGAGAGAAAATAATTATTAAAAATAGAGCACATATCATTCTCCTTGTCAGTAAGATGCCCAGAGTTATTTTTAAGGGGACCTATCTTATCCCTAACTTTTGTTCTATAAACCTGGAAAAAACTTTTTGGGTTATTTTTCGAATCCCTAGCAACTTTAATTTCATAGTCCCATTTAGCTTTTCTTATTCCCTTTTTAACGTCCCTCTTAATGTCAGTATACTGATTTATAAGATGACCCTCACCTCTTTTTATGCGCCTATAAATTCCTTTCTTCTGCCCTAAAAGATACTTAAGCCTATTATTCATCCATTTTGGGTCATTTCTACTTGATCTAATTTCTTTATACGGGATAAATGTTCTTTGGGCAGCCTGTATAGTGTTAAGAAAACTGTCATATTGATACCTCTCTTCGTCACCCCAGTCCACAGTTGATAAGTGTTCTCTAAGTCCATTATAATCTGCTAAGCGAAAATCTGGGACCGTTACTGAATTATCCCTACTATCATACATCCATTCAATGCTAAAGGTAATTATTTGACTTGTGGTCGCTTGAGCCGAGTTCCTCTGTAATTTCTAAATTATTAACAAGGGTTTCCTTGCTTGCTAGAACCAAGTCAAGTAGGTTATTTCCCCCTGTAGGTTCTGTTACAAACTGCTTCAAAAAGCAATCCTGAACTACTTCTAAAAAGTCGTTAGATTCTAAATTCCCTGTCAAGAAATTCCAATCAATCTGACTAAAGTTAAAGTCTCCCAGAATTACTACATTATCATGCCTTGTGGCCTTAACAATTTCCTCCCAAAGTAGTCTCCCTTGTTCCCTATCTAAGTTTGAAGGACGGTAAATCACGCCTAAAATCATTTTTTCACACCCCTCTGAAAATTCTATCCAGACAGACTCTGGATGTGTTAATTCAGACTTTATACCCGTTTTTATGCAACAATTTAAATGATCACGGACATAGAGTGCCACCCCACCCCCCTTTCCGATACTTCTGTCTACTTGGAACAATTTAAAACCCTGAATGTGACATTCGGCAGGTAAATCCCGATTTTTCATATTAAACCATGTCTCAGTTATTGCAAAAACATCAATATTACCCGTAGTTGCAACTAATCTCAACTCGTCCATCTTATTCCTAGCACTACGACTATTGGTGTAATAAATATTTAAAGACCCTCCTTTCTCTTTACCCTTCCTGCTCATTTCTGTTTTTCCACTATACCTATTACTGACCTTGTCATCTAGTGTCACTAGCTTTCCACTGTCCACCTTATTCTGCCTATTACTAGTTCTCCTAGAACTTATAATATTTCTACACTGGGACTTCACTGTTTTTCCCCCAAAACCCATACCACTAACTATTTCTAGTTTAAAGCCCTAACAGCTCCCTCCACTGCAGTTGCCAGTGCCCCCACCCCAGACCTGGATAAGTGAACCCCATCCCTGGCATACATGTCATTTCTGCCATAGAAGAGGTCCCAGTTGTCAATGAATGTTACTGAATTTTCCTTACAGTATTTGTCCAGCCAGCAATTGACACCAATTGCCCTGGACAGCCATTCATTTCCAACTCCTCTCCTTGGCAAAATACCACATATGACAGGGTTCCCACCCTTCTTCCTAATTATGTCTATTGCTGACCTAAACCTGCTAGTCAGGTCCTCACTCCTACGTCTGCCAACATCGTTGCCTCCAGCACTGAGACAGATAATAGGATTGCTCCCATTACCTCTCATGATGTCGTCCAGACGGCTAACAATATCCTCCATCCCAGCCCCAGGAAAGCAAACCCTCTGTCTCCTACTCCTATCATTCAAACAGAAAGCCCTATCCATGTATCTAACCTGGCTGTCCCCAACAACAACAATGTTTTTACCTTCCTTGGTGTCGTTTGTCATGTCGCTCCCAGAAGTCGACTCACATTCATCGGGTAGCACGGAGAATGGGTTCGATGTTTCCACAACATTCTCCTGGGTCTTCGTTGTTTCTACCTCACCACCCGTCCTCTTGATCCTTAACTTTTTCCCATGCGTTTTAGCCACTGTCCAGGTTCCTTTCTTGGCTTGAGGATTCTCAACAGGAGGATTACTACGAATCCTCTTGTTTTCCTCAGGCAGTCGCTGTATTTCAAGCTTAGCTACCCTCAGTTCTTCCTTCAGCTGCTGGTAGAGTAGCTCAAGAGAGGACATCTTCTTCAGATTCACAGAGAGCTAAGTTCTACATTATTTAACTTATAAGTGCTTGGGTTTTGGACACTCCTGAGCTTCAGAACCTTGCATTATCTACATTGAACTGCATCTGCCACTTTTCTGACCACGAATTAAGTTTGTCTAAATCTTCCTAAAGTTCTATGACATCTATGTTTGAATCAATTATCCTACCTATCTTCGTGTCGTCGTCGAATTTGCTCATATCACTAGTAATTCCCTCGCAAAGGTCATTGATATATATTATAAATAACAACGGTCCTAAGACTTATCCCTGTGGAACACCACTTGTTACAAGTCCCCATTCGGATTTAACTCCATTTATGCACACTCTCTGCTTCCTATTGGTGAGCCATGACTCGATCCATGACAGCACCTTTCCCCCAATGACAGGAGCTGCCACTTTCTTTAACAGTCTCAGGTGCGGTACTCTATCAAAAGCTTTACTAAAGTCTAAATAAACAATATCGAATTCTTTATCATGATCAACAGCCTCAAAAGCTTTACTGAAGAAGGTTAATAAATTAGATAGGCAGGAACGGCCCCTCGTGAATCCATGCTGAGTATCATTAATCAAATAATGGTTATCTAGATTGCTTCTAATAATACCAGCTATAATTGACTCTAGTAATTTGCCTACAATTGACGTCAGGCTTAGTGGGCGGTAATTTGACGGTAGTGACTTGTCCCCTGCTTTAAAAATAGGAATTACATTAGCTATCTTCCACATATCAGACACTACACCTGTTTGAAGAGATAAATTATAAATGTTAGATAATGGTTCACAGAGTTCCATTTTGCATTCCTTAAGAACCCTTGCAAAAAGCTCATCTGGACTCGGCAATTTATTTTGTTTCAGTCGGTCTAGTTGTTTGGAGGACGGTAAATCATGCCTAAAATCAATTTTTCACACCCCTCTGAAAATTCTATCCAGACAGACTCTGTATGTGTTATTTCAGACTTTATACCCGTTTTTATGCAACAATTTAAATGATCACGGACATAGAGTGCCACCCCACGCCCCTTCCCGATACTTCTCTCTACTTGGAACAATTTAAAACCCTGAATGTAACATTCGGCAGGCATGTCCCGATTTTTCATATTAAAATATGTCTCGGTTATTGCAAAAACATCAATATTACCAGTACTTGCAACTAATCTCAACTCGTCCATCTTATTCCTAGCACTACGACTATTGGTGTAATATACACTTAAAGACCCTCCTTTCTCTTTACCCTTCCTGCTCATTTCTGTTTTTCCACTATACCTATTACTGCCCTAGTCACCTAGGGCCACTGACTTTCCAATATCCACCTTATTCTGTCTATTACTAGTTCCCCTAGAATTTATAACATTACTACATTGGGACTTCACTGTTTCCCCCCCATAACCCATACCACTAACTTTTTCTAGTTTAAAGCCCTAACAGCTACCTCCACTGCAGTTGCCAGTTCCCCCACCCCAGACCTAGATACGTGATCCCCCATCCCTGGCATACATGTCATTTCTGCCATAGAAGAGGTCCCAGTTGTCAATGAATGTTACTGCATTTTCCTTACAGTATTTGTCAAGCCAGCAATTGACACCAATTGCCCTGGACAACCATTCACATCCAACTCCCCTCCTTGGTAAAACACCACATAAGACAGGGTTCCCACCCTTCTTCCGATTCTGTCTATTGCTGACCTATATCTGCTAATCAGCTCCTCACTCCTACGTCTGCCAACATCGTTGCCTCCAGCACTGAGACAGATAATAGGATTGCTCCCATTTCCTCTCATGATGTCGTCCAGACGGCTAACAATATCCTGCATCCCAGCCCTGGATAACATACCTGCCTCTATTCTATCCTTTAGACAAATTCCCTATCCATAAACCTAATCTGACTATCCCCAACTAAAACAATGTTCTTACCTCGACTGAGGGTGTGCATGACGTTCCCGACGGTCTTTGTAGAGATGGTTATCGCTGGGATGTCCTCACATTCGTCTGATAACAATGAAAAAGAGTTGCTGGTTTTCACAGCAGTCTCCTGGACCTTCTTCAACTTCAGCTTCATCTCTTCAGAACCGACTAACATCCATTCGTTGGTCTGATCATCGGCGACATTGTTCCGGGGATAATCCTTGCATATTCCCTTCAATCGTTGAATTTCTCTTCTGCCTTCCGTTAATTCCGCCTTAAGTTGGAGATATAGCTGCTCGTAGTCGAGGGAAACCATCATTCAATCTCAGGTAGCTAAGAACGGAAGTACAGTAGAAAAGTCTCCACAGAGAGTACACTACACATGTCCTCACGATTGAAAATATTATTGGAACCTGTTACTAATCTGTCTTCTGTCACTCTCTCAACATGAGCTTGAACTGATTGCTTTTGGTCTTTCCTTTGCCACTTCACCTGCCCCTCGCGCTGGTATTAACATGATTGGCTTTTTTTATTCTTTTCGCCAGTCTCGCTCTCGTAATAATAATCTTCCTGATTTATCCACTTCTCCTGGCGCTCTCCTTTCTGCTCTAGATAGCCTGTTTTCTAAGAACCATCACCTTCCTCGCCGCTATCAACTTGCCCTTTCTTCTCTTAAATCCAACACTAACATTGTCATACTCCTTTCTGACAAAGGTAATTTGGTAGTTATCCTTGATCGAGAGGATTACCTCCGCAAATCCGATGTCTTGCTCTCTGACTCATGTACCTACACTCCTCTCGTTTCCAACCCTCTTGATCGCATCAAGAGAACTTTAAACAAGAAACTAAGGACTCTCTCCGACCTCTGTCCTTCTGACTTTAACCATGTTCAAAGTTTTTGTGTCATCTGTCCCTCTCTGCCCTATTTCTATGGCCTTCGCAAAACTCACAAACCTGATATTCCTCTACGTCCCATCATATCCTCTCGAGGTTGTCTCTTATTCTCTTGCTTCTTGGCTAGCAAAAACCCTCACTCTCTTTCTTGGTACTTTTTCTCCTGCCCACCTTTGTCACTCTCAAGACTTCATCGAACGGGTTCGCTCTCTCCAGACCTGTAAGATGCTTAGTCTTGATGTCGAGTCCCTCTTCACTAATGTCCTTCTTGAAGATGTCCTTAATTTTCTCAGAGAGAAGGCCAATGAAGGGTTACTTCATCTCCCTATATGTACCGATATCTTTCTTGATCTTATCCGCCTTTGTGTGGACTCTAATTCCTTTTCCTTCCAAGGTAAAACTTATTCTCAAACCTTCGGTGTCGCTATGGGCTCCCCTTTATCTCCTGTTCTTGCTAATCTTTACATGGAATACTTCGAGACTGTTCTTCTTCCCACTATTGATGTGCGCCCTTCACTCTGGCTCCGCTATGTAGATGATATCTTTGCTCTTTGGCCCCATGACTCTAGTCTCTTCCAACCATTTCTTGATGCTCTTAATAATCTTGCCCCTTCCATTAAGTTTAAAGCTGAATGGGAATCTAATTCTTTTCTTCCTTTCCTTGATGTTCATGTCCACCGCTCAGTTACAGGTTTTGCCTTTTCTGTGTACCGCAAGCCTATGCACAGTGGCATGTACATTCACTACTTTTCTTATCATGCTTCCTCTGTCAAGAAAAGTGTTCTTATCTCTCTCTTTCTCCGTGCTCTCCGCTTTTGTGATCCTCAGTTCCTTGAAGTAGAAATTTCCACTCTTCATAATTCATTTTCCCGTCTTGGCTACCCTTCCCATTTCATAGACTCTGCCTTCTCACGTGGTAAACGGACTTTCTTCTCTCCCAACCTCTCTACTCCTGGAAACTCTCCTGTCCTCTGTCTTCCCTACATTTCCAGTCTTTCTAATCTCAACAACTCTCTCCTTTCCTTAGACATCAAACTTACTTTCTGCCAGACTAACACTCTTTGCACTAATCTAGTTCATACTTCTCCCCCCTCTATCGATGCTCCTGGTGTCTACTCTATTTCTTGTTCCTCCTGTCCTCTTCAGTACTTTGGAGAAACTGGCCGATCTCTTTCTGACAGACTTAAGGAGCACAAAAGTAGTGTTAGGCTTGCCGACACCAACAATGCTCTTTTATGTCATGTCAGAGATCACAGTCATCCTATTGATTTGTCTTCTGCTTAAACTGTTTACCCTACGTCCAACTTTCACAGTCGTCGTCTTGTTGAATCTTCCCTTATACACAACTTTCCTTGTATGAATCTGAGTCCTGGCTTTTTCTCTGTTGATGCTTTCCTTTCCCATTACATTGTTAAATGCTCCAAACTTCAGAACACCCGTGACTTAACATGATTCTTTTTTTCCTTCTCCCTTCCTCTTTCTTCTTTCTCCTCTGTGTTTTCTTTCTTTTGCCTTGTTTAGGATGTTCATTATTATCTTTTTTCCCTCTGTGTTCTTGCCCCTACCCTATGTGAGCCACTAGCTCCCTCGCAGTGCTCCTCTTTCTTAGTATATGACTGACTCCACTCCTACTACTACTACCACTTCTACTACCACTACTACTACCACTGTTACTTCACCAAGTCAGCGTCCACTGCCTGCGCCTCGGCTACCCTACTGCAAAGCGCCTCATCGAACGCATGAGTGAGGAGGTTTGCCGCCACTGTGAACGGATGGTTCCAAAGCCTCTAGTTCACTACATGCTTGACTGTCCTGCGAAGACGTCCATCCGCCGCAGGCACTTCCCGATGGCACCTGGGGATCTGACCCGCGAGGACAAAGCAGCTAGGCTGGTTTACCTGGCCACCCATGACTTGGAGACACTGCTTCCAGTCCTAGCCACCCACCCGCCCCCTCGATGACGACGCCGGAGAACCCCGACGACGACCATGACTACCCACTACAGCTATTCTTTCTCTCACTTCCTTCTTTCTTATCCCCCCATCCTTCTTCTTCCTATGTAGGTAGAACCACAGCCTGATGTACCAAGATCTGCTGATGAAGATGCGACGTCAAAAGACACTCCCCACCATGGGGAGCCACAGCAAGAGAAAAGAAGAAGTCAACCCCCACCCAGGGGCCCCCAAGAAAGAAGAAAGAAGAAAGTGACCGACACTCTCTACCCAGGGGGCCAATGCCGGGTCACTATTTGGAGAAGACCCGGGCCGGATGTACCGGCGAACATACAACAACTTCTTTCTGTTAGTGTGACTTTGTAAATGGTCCAAGTCGGACCGAAACGTCGTCTTAAGCTCCTTTCTTAATTTGCGGGTTATTTGTGTATTGTTCCAGTCACGGTATTGTGCCTTTTTTGTCTCTCATAGCTAATGAAAACAGTGGAAAAAAAAAAAGGATTTTCTCGGAAAAAAGAAAATGCCCCGAGTACCTGGTCAGCCGCGCGTTTCGGCCATTATCTCGGAAGCAAGTTATTTACCTATTTAGTGAAGCACCATCATTAATAATGAACTAATTGACGTGATTTTCACAACAAACATAGACGAATGATGGTTTTACAAGATCCAATGTTCCTTTATGAAGTATCCCAAATATTTCCAGATTTGTTTAAATTATTCCATGTTTCAGTCAGTGTCCACGACAACCTCCGCTCCGTCTCCTCCGTAGCTGCGTCAGTGACCACAACCTTCGCCTGTGACTCAGCGTGAAAAACACGAGTTAAAAATCCTGATGCTCACTTTCAACAAACACCGACATGATGCATCGATCAGACATAATATACTGATTTAGTCTGAGTGCTAGAATAATTTTGTCATAAAGAATATCAAGCTTCTAGACATTGCTGTTCAAACTTGCTCACAGAATCACAGCATCGACTTTAACAGATGTACAGTAGTCAAAGAAAAAGCATCGATAACATGTTAAAAGTTCTCTACCTTTAGGCCCCAAAATAACAATATCATGGTATCAAGGAGCCTTAGAGGTGACTCTCATTTTGTAAAATTGCTTCCGAATGTACAGTGTCGAACAGGAGGTAGAGAGAAGCGGCTGGTGAATGTGTGTCATTAAATTTTAGTTATTGTATATGAATTGGAGTTGACGTAGCTTGCCAATACTGAACACGCTCTTGCTTACCGGATACTCAAGCTCATGTCTATCAT
>WNWK01054731.1:0-11468 GCA_009830355.1 Cherax destructor
ACATGTACACACACAGGAGCTACATGTACACACACAGGAGCTACATGTACACACACAGGAGCTACATGTACACACACACAGGAGCACATGTACACACACAGGAGCTACATGTACACACACAGGAGCTACATGTACACACACAGGAGCTACATGTACACACACAGGAGCTACATGTACACACACAGGAGTTGCAGTACAATATTGACATGAGAGTTTGCCAGTCAGATGCCTTGTTTGAATTGGTGTTTTCTCGACAGATTTTACAACGCTGTGAGGGGCGAGGCAAGTTTGTGTTGTGAGGGAGGGAAGAGGAGGGGAAGAGGAGGGGAAAGTAGATAAGGGGTAAGATGCACCACTGGTTGTCATATATATATATATATATATATATATATATATATATATATATATATATATATATATATATATATATATATATATATATATATATATAGAGAGAGAGAGAGAGAGAGAGAGAGAGAGAGAGGGTACCACCTCTAGAACTTTCTAAAGGGACCCTCATCCTCAGAAGACAATAAACGTACCTCAGTGAAAACTCGAGGTTCTCCCGGACTGTTTGAATATTTGCTTTCCTACCACTCCCTATATATATTACATAAATGCTTTATTAATAGACAGAATACATTGACAGAAAACACAAACATGAACATGAAAACATTGGTACAATATATCAAAGATTATGAATCTCTTCCAGCTCCTCCGAAGCCGGACGCGAGCCCAGTATGCAGCATGCATTTACCCTCTGGATGGCCACGCTGAGGCGCTGGAACATGAAAGTGGCTGCCCTGGGGTCCCTGGTGGTGTCGATGAGTCTGGAACCCAGTTCTTTAAGGAAACGTGTTGCATTTTTTCCCCATGATCCCAAGGTCTCTGATTCCACTGGGACAAATTGATACTGTTGGCTTATGTCCCTGTACTTGCCAATTTTGTACTCCTCCCTGTGGTCAGCAGCTCCTCCCTGTCGCCCAACACTGTGATGGATGTAGGTGTCAGCCAGTGTCGACACACAGGTATAGTCCCATGCTAATAGCCTGCCATTCTTCCAAGGATAGATGGTGATCCCGTCGGGGCGGTTTGCTGGGTTGTGGGCGTTGTTGGCTGCTAGTGATCGAGGCTCTCTCTCGGCTGGGCATCCAGCTGTAGCAAGGGTTCTCTTTATGATGTCGTTGACCTCATTGTGTCTTGCATGCCAACCCTTGGTTTTAGAACAGTTAAGACCATGTAGACCATATTGGTCGGCTTGCGCATCGCCCCAAATACACGTATATTCCGTGTGAATGGGGGCAGCAAGGCGCAGACCCACTGTAATACGAAGGGTCTTAGGGTCGAGGTGTGTTCCCATGGCCGAAATGGGAACTGTTTGGAGGAAGTCCCCAGAGTGAAGTGCACTCACAGCTAGGAGATGGGCAGTCTCCCTGTCTGATGTTACAGCCCTAAGCATGTTGGCAAGTATCTTTTCAGTGATGGGGCCGTCCCAGCTTGACGTTTTGTAGGCCAGTTCTTCACTAGGTTTTAGTGTTGACACTGTGTGTGGCACAGTGATGGCACTGGTGTAGCTAGGGTCCTGTATTCCTGCTGAATCACTGAGGTTGTCTGGAAGAATTTGTTTTATTAGCTCATTTGATGCTATGTAAGAGGATAAGAAAGCTGGTAGGGCAATCTGGGAGGATTTGCGTACTCCCAGCCCCCAAGTCTGACTGGAAGTGAGGCTTGCAACCACTGTCCATCTTCGAGGGAAAGATTCAATACACTCTCTAGCATGGTCTTGAGGAGAGAGTCATATTCCTTGAGTTTTTGGACTGCTGAAGGCTGGGGAGCATCTCAGGAAGTATGTATGTATATATATATATATATATATATATATATATATATATATATATATATATATATATATATATATATATATATATATATATGCAGAATAACCACTGTGAAAAAAATAGTGAAATTCCATGCGCAAGAACCTTATTCAACTAAATATATGTTGGTTCTCCTCACCATCAAAACTTGGTTGATATGTCTTCTCTGTCTGCTTAAGAATTTTATTATCAAAGTTATATTTAATAATCTTGATGCAGTAAAATCTTTTGATAAAAATCCCCCAGAAATGCTGACGGATATGTCTACAAGATTCCTTGTAAAATATGTGAGATTTAACCATCCAATTGATTTTCAAAAGACTGAGAAAGTTGTATCAGACGAGTCCATCGTCGACAGGAATATAATAGAATCAAGTCTCATAAAAAATAGTTTTGAAAATAATATGAATATTGCTTTTGGGTTATACAAATTGCATTCATTTATAATAATAATATTTGGGAAGACTTTAAGATACAGTAGACAAATTAAATTTTGGGTAGAATATAAGCTGTGTTTGACGGATCCTTGACTACCTACCTACCTACGTCATCATAAAAGTCAGGTGTTGTGAGGTGGTCTTGCACTTATATGCTTTCCTGTTAATCTTGCATTTTTGTAGTTCCTTGATAATGTGAGAAGTTACGAAAGCGCCTAGAATTTCACAATTTTTTCACAGTGGTTGTTCTGCATATTGTGATATCACCTGTTTATTGTGATCTTATTGCATACATGTATATATATATATATATATATATATATATATATATATATATATATATATATATATATATATATATATATATATATATATATATATATACATATATATATATATATATATATATATATATATATATATATATATATATATATATATATATATATATATATATATATATATATATATATATGTCGTGCCGATTAGGTAAAACTGGTCAATTAGCAAAAATCATCTAAATTTAAGTCCTTTCTAAAATTTTCTCTTATACGTTTAAAGATATATTTTTTCATTTATGTTAATGTAAGAATTTATAATTTTGTACCAAGAGAAACTTTGAAAATCTACCTAACCTTATTTTAACAAGCGCAATTTAATTTAGCCTAACCCAACTAAATATATTTTAGATACTTTAACATTAATTTAATAATAAACAAACACAATTAAATATATTTTTCGTTATGTTCAGAATGATTTTGGCGAAATTATTGCATACACAAATTTTCACTTGTCTTATATGGAAGGTGAGCGTTGCTATTTAGCAAAATCGCAAGTTTTGCCTAATCGGACGACATATACGTATATATATATATATATATATATATATATATATATATATATATATATATATATATATATATATATATATATATATATATATATTGTGTGTGTGTGTCGTACCGAATAGGTAAAACTGGTCAATTAGCAAGAACTCATTTAAGCCAAAATCAGCTCAAGTACTTTCACACTTTTCAGTGCATCATCAGGAGCTATGCAATGTTGCAAGAGAGCAACTGAAGCAGGGAGAGAGTTCTCAGAGTAGCATAGTGCGGATGTGTCACCGGCCATGGTTACCCTTAGAATGTGGTCAGTGGTGGGTGCCAACCCCACCCTACCACCATCCCCCTACTCCCCATATGGGGTAGGAGGGTTTCTGAGATGTCAAGTATGAAATTATAAGACATAATAGCCAGCCCCAAAGCTTTTTCTAGTTGTTTATAACAGGTCATGTAGTTTGAGAAAATACGTTTCTCGTTGATACTATACACATGGATTGCTATTATTCTGTATAACCTTTTTAAATAATAAAAGAAAGGAATAGAATGTGCTCTTTGTCCGTTTAAATGTCCTGCTCTGGGGTACTGGAATGTTCTACCGAGGTACTCAGAAGTATCTCTTCCTAAATATTGTCTACTATTCTCCTCAGGGTTGGTTAATATACCTTACTTGGGAATCTTCTATGCCTTTCCAATAATATTTCTATAATCTAAATTTCTAATTTCTACTAATACCCTTTAACCTCTCCTTATGTTATCTAGTAATCTTGTGTGACTGTCACTGTATGGTACACTAACAGCTAAACGCGTTATATAACCATTCACAACTGACGTGGTGTGAAGTTTTGGTGTGTAGACACTGGTCGAGCGTAGACACTGGTCGAGCGTAGACACTGGTCGAGCGTAGACACTGGTCGAGCGTATACACTGGCCGAGCGTAGACACTGGTCGAGCGTAGACACTGGTCGAGCGTATACACTGGTCGAGCGTAGACACTGGTCGAGCGTATACACTGGTCGAGCGTATACACTGGTCGAGCGTAGACACTGGTCGAGCGTAGACACTGGTCGAGCGTAGACACTGGTCGAGCGTAGACACTGGTCGAGCGTATACACTGGCCGAGCGTAGACACTGGTCGAGCGTAGACACTGGTCGAGCGTAGACACTGGTCGAGCGTAGACACTGGTCGAGCGTCAACAATCCATCAACCCACCTGGCATGATGAGCAATCCTGTGATTTTGTATAGCATTGTTGTTTAAGATTGTGTACAATAGACTCTACTAAATGGTTATCGAGCTTGTACAACCCATAATCTGAGTTATATACTATATTCCTTTCATGTTTCAAGAGAGAAGATTCAATTATGTTTCTTTCCATGACAGAACTGTTTGGTACAATAATCTGGGCAGCAGCCCACCCTGGTGGGTGATTACAGGAACTAACGTGGGGTTGGCACCCACCACTAACCACACTCTAAGGCCGGTGACACATCCGCACTACGCTACTCTGAGAACTCTCTCTCTCTGCTTTAGTTGCTCTCTTGCAACATTGCAAAGCTCCTGATGACGCACTGAGAAGTGTGAAAGTAATTGAGCTAAAGATTTCCACCCCCATGACTTGTCTTGCATAGTTAAGATCGCCTGTCTGCGATTGTTTGCAATATATATATATATATATATATATATATATATATATATATATATATATATATATATATATATGAACTTCACTCTTCCAGAAGATCAGGTAGTAACAATTTATTTCCTATTACTTGTAAATGTTTTTCGTTGTTATAAATTATATTTCATTTTATTTTTATGTTTTTGTTTACCTTGTGAGAGAGGGAGAGGGAGGTGGAGGGAGAGAGAGAGGAGAGAGAGAGAGAGAGAGAGAGAGAGAGAGAGAGAGAGAGAGAGAGAGAGAGAGAGAGAGAGAGAGAGAGAGAGAGAGAGAGAGAGAGAGATTCTATACCACAAGACGGGCATCAAGCAGCAGCTTCACTGGCTGTAACCTTCTCCAGAACGTCACTTCATCTGAGATCATTTATCCCCAGGATGACTCGAGTCTGGAACACATTCGTACAACATTATGATGTCAACGAGATAAAGTCAGTTGATCAATTGAAAATGCTGACCCACAGATGGCTCCAACTTCATCCTGTTCCCTACTTGTATGTTTCATAACAATAAAAATGCTTACAAATGAGCTGATGTAGGTAACAGCTCTTAGCTTGTCAATAAAGTTAGGAACCCTTGTAAATAGCTTGTCAATAAAGTTAGGGATCCTTAACCTTGTCAAACCCTGTGTAAAACACGTACAAAAGGGAGAGCCGCTCTCCCGACAATCACTATAAGGGAGGATAAGCACGCTAATGACGGCAATAAATCTTATCTTATTAAAAAATTATGACCAAAGTTGTAGTGATGAGACATGTCAAGTCTGCTGGTGATGGTGCCAGTGCCACGGGGATGGTGCCAGTTTCACGGTGATGGTGTCAGTTACACGGTGATGGTGTCAATGTCACGGTGATGGTGCCAGTGTCATGGTGATGGTACCAACACTATGATAATGGTACCAACACTATGGTGATAGTACCAGCACCACGGTGATGGTGCCAACACCACGGTAATAGTACCAACACCACGGTGATGGTGCCAACACCACGGTAATAGTACCAACACCACGGTGATGGTGCCAACACCACGGTGATGGGGCCAACACTACGTTGATAGTACCAACACCACGGTGATGGTACCAACACCACGGTGATGGTACCAACACCACGGTGATGGTACCAACACCACGGTGATGGTACCAACACCACGATGATGGTACCAACACCACGGTGATGGTACCAACTCCACGGTGATGGAACCAACACCAAGGTGATGGTACCAACACCACGGTGATGGTACCAACTCCACGGTGATGGTACCAACACCACGGTGATGGTATCAACACCACGGTGATGGTAACAACACTACGGTGATGGTACCAACACCACGGTGAGTACCAACACCACGGTGATGGTACAACTCCACGGTGATGGTACCAACACCACGGTGATGGTAACAACACCACGGTGATGGTACCAACACCACGGTGATGGTACCAACACCACAGTGATGGTACCAACACCACATTGATGGTACCAACACCACGATGATGGTACGAACACCACGGTATATATATATATATATATATATATATATATATATATATATATATATATATATATATATATATATATATATATATATATATATAAAACATACGGTAGAACGTCGTTTAACAGGTAGTTACGTTCCTGAAAGTGCCATGTTGACAAAACCGTGTTAGACAAACTGAATAACTTATGGGAAAAACAGGGTTACGTTCCTGTGAGCCCCAAAAAAGCCAAAAAACTTTTTTTTTTAGACTGCCAGATCTTACAAAAATAAAAGGAATATGTAATTGTAGTTCATTGTCGTGATGTATTATGTTGTTTTGCTGCTTAAGACTACAAATGCAACAGAAATAATAGTATTTCTTATGTTAAATTGTGGGTGCTGGTGTTTGTCGATGATTGTGAAGAGAGTGGAGAGTTATGCTGTGACCCTACTGGGCTTGGTGGATGGTAGAGGTTCTGGTACTGAAGTCGATGGTTTTACTGGAGTCTGCATAAATTCTGTAATGGATTTCGTTCTAACCCTGCAGTACATTGTACAACTGACAGTAATGCATCAGCTGCTCTAGACACAGTTTCAGGGTCCTCTTCAGTGAAAAAGTCAAACTTTAAGTCATTCAGTGAGTCAGTCAAGTCATTCAGTCAGTCAAGTCTGTAAGTCAGTCAGTCAAGTCAGTAAGTTATTCAGTCAAGTCAGTAAGTCATTCAGTCAAGTCAGTAAGTCATTCAGTCAAGTCAGTAAGTTATTCAGTCAAGTCAGTAAGTCAGTCAGTCAAGTCAGTAAGTCAGTCAATCAAGTCAGTAAGTTATTCAGTCAAGTCAGTAAGTTATTCAATCAAGTCAGTAAGTCATTCAGTCAAGTCAGTAAGTCATTCAGTCAAATCAGTAAGTCATTCAGTCAAGTCAGTAAGCCATTCAGTCAAGTCAGTAAGTAATTCAGTCAAGTCAGTAAGTCATTCAGTCAAGTCAGTAAGTCATTCAGTCAAGTCCATAAGTCATTCAGTCAAGTCAGTAAGTTATTCAATCAAGTCAGTAAGTCATTCAGTCAAGTCATTAAGTCATTCAGTCAAGTCAGTAAGTCATTCAGTCAAATCAGTAAGTCATTCAGTCAAGTTAGTAAGTCAGTCAGTCAAGTCAGGATGGTGGTGGGGTGGGGAGCGGGGGAAAGCGGTAGGTCTCCCCCATTCACTCAATAGTGTAACTGGGCAACCGCACACTGAACATGTTTTCCCTCCAGCAACCGTGTTATTACGGCGTGTTAAACAAAAACATGCTGCAATTCTTCAATCGTGCTATAACCAAAACGTACCAGACAGAACCGTATTAAACGACCGTCTACTGTGTATATATATATATATATATATATTATATATATATATATATATATATATATATATATAAATATATATATAAATATATATATAAATATATATATATATATATATATATATATATATATATATATATATATATATATATATATATATATATATATATATATATATATATATATATATACAAAAGGTCTCTCCCGAGGTAGGGTGACCTGAAAACGAAGAAACACTCATCATTCTTTTCTCTTATCACTGACTTGTCGGGCACAGATACTGCAGCTCTGATCCTCCAAACAGCAAATATCCCCACCCGCCCTTTCAGAGTACAGTGTACTGCTCACCTCCAGGACTCAAGTCCGCTAACTGGTTTCAAGACTCTCCTTGGTCACTCCAACAGCTGCATAAGACACGAAGGGAACCCGTCTGTAACATGATTGAAATTGTGTAATTATTTTTTATATAAGATGAAAGAACCCGTGATTATTTTGTCATTAATGAATGAAGACGTTCAAAAAATTGCTAGAATTAAATTTACCTTTTGCTATTAAATGTTAATGAAATGTGAGAAATTTTTCCTCAATATTTTTGTTTTAGTGACGATTTCTGAAAAATCTTAATTTTTTTTCTTTTTAGGTGGATGTGTTAACACTGTCTTACGCCTCGTTTCTTCATTGGGCTCACAACCGAAAGAGCCCGGGTTTAATACCCAGCATTCTCCACCTGACTCCATCCTCACCCAGGTAGATCTGTTTGTGACTTCGATAAAGCACTGCGTGGGCGAAACGTTGTCAATAAAGGATCACATTATATTGCTTATGTGTTTAGTTTTCCATTGGTGTCCCGTAGCTCGATCGCTAGCGCACTCAGCTCACACTCTGAGGTCTGGAGATCGAATCTCCTCCGGTACGGCTGGAAAACATTAGGCCCTGTTTTCCTAACACCTGCTGTCCCGTCCCGCCCACCCCTCAGTTTAAAATAGGTACCGGGGTTAGTGGACTGGGTGGGTCTGCATCCCGGGGACAAAAATTGACCAATTTGGGCCAAATGCTCAGCATAACGGACTTTTTAATAGTATATGTCATTTACGTCAGCTACGACTGTATACCCTTTTAAAGTACTTTTGGGAAAAAAAGATATTATTATTGTGTCGGTATTTTATACCATTTATTTGCACTTTAAAGCGCTGCTAAAAGAAGCAAGGGTGTTGTTCACATTCGGGCAGACACGGCCACGCTGGCGGAGATTCATCTGTTGGGAAAATTGCATTTGTGGTCACAGGGGACCAATACTAACCCCCCCACGGTGTATAAATATACCTAGTTGGATGAATTTTTTGTATCCAGCGGGGCTAGTGGCAATCATAGACTTGTCTGGAGTTTTGAGACTCTGACGGGGTTCGAACCCCACCCGTGGATGGTTTGTTTGCAATCGTGTCAACATTTCGTGAGTCATGAAATGTGAATGTGTGGTGGTGGCTGGTGGACCCGCTGGTGCGGGGCCTTCCACTTTGGTGCTGGATTCCTATTTCTCCAAACGACAACAGAGAATCGGGGTTTCATGATTTTTGATTGCTTGAGAGGAGGACGCGGGAGTCAAAATAACTCGTTGATAACTTTGCTGAAGGTTCCCGGATTTAATGCGCGTTGCATGTGGACGTTGACAATGCATGAATATAATAATTATAAAATATTTTAATTTCTACAAGTACATACAAGGTATACATCCTAGCTGACGTCAATGACATAACATGGGGAAAGCCGCTTGTTATGCAGAGCATAACGGGATCACTGATTGCATGAGTCATTCTGCTGACCTAGCATGATGTCATAAGTCACCCTTTGAATGCGTGCGCGACCCACTGGCCCAGTCACAGGTTATAGAGACAGATAGGTCAGGCCTGAGTGCCCCCATATTTTCTTCTAATATATAAATTACCGGTACGTTGTAGTATTACCAATCCATCAGAACCCACACGACAGTTATGTTGATGGTGGTTTGTTGATGGAATGTGATGGATTATAGGTGTTGTGTTGAGGGTATTGTTGATGGTAGTTATGTCGATGGTAATGCTGATGCAGTTGTTGATGGTTGGTTGATGGTATTTTTTGATGGTGGTTGGGATGGTTTATTTTGATGGTGGTTATTTAGAAAGTTGATGGTAGTTATGTTGATGGTGGTTGTTCATGGTGGTATTTATGTTATCGGGGTTATGTTGATGGCAGTTATGTTGATGGTGGTTATGTTGATGGTGGTAGTCATAATGATGGTAGTTATGTTGATGGTGGTTATTTTGATGGTGGTTATATTGATGGGTAAGTTGATGGTGGTTATATTCATGGTGGTAGTTATGTTTGATGGTGGTTATGTTGATGGGGGTTATATTGATGGCGGTAATGTTGATGGTGTTATATTCATAGTGGTAGTTATGCTGATGGTGGTTATGTTGATGGTAGTTACGATGATGGTGGTTATGTTGAAGGGTTGGTTATGTTGATGGTAGTTATGATGATAGTGGTTACAATGATGGGGAGTTAGTTGTGGTAGTTATGATGATAGGGGTTTACAATGATGGTGGTAGTATGTTGATGGTGGGACAATGATGGTGGTAGTTATGTTGATGGTGGTTACGATGATGGTGGTTATTACAAAACAAATAACATTTGTAATAAAGACTGTTCGGGATACTAATAAAATCTCAGATTTCCAATATTTATTATATTATTATTAATATAAAAACATAATATAATCTGAATAAAACATAGTTACTCTTTAATATAAAAGATCTCAGATTTAGCTACATTTAAAATCTTATAACATCTCAAGTAAAAAGGGTATAAAATATAACAAGTAAAAGAGATCATAAAATTCAGTGCCATTGTCAAAATTGTTGCCCTCTTCAGTGCCACTCAGGACACTACCCCACTCTTCATGCCACTCAGGACACTACACACTCTTCAGTGCCACTCAGGACACTACCACACTCTTCAGTGCCACCCAGACACTACCACACCTTCAGTGCCACCAGGACACTACCACACTCTTCAGTGCCACTCAGACATTTCCACACTCTTCAGTGCCACTCAGGACACTACCAACCTTCAGTGCCACTCCCGGGCACCACCACACCTTCGTGCCACTCAGGCATACCCACCTTAGTGTCACGCAGGACATACCCATTTTTAGGCCCTCCCCGGGCACTACCACCCTTCGTGCCCCCCAGGGAAATACCACACTCCAGTGTCAGCAGGACACTACCCACTTTCAGTCCCCGGCACTACCACACTCTTCAGTGCCCCAGGAATACCACACCTTTATGCCCCAGGACACTACCACCTCTTCAGTGCCCCCCAGGACACCCACACTCTTCAGTGCCCCGGCACACCCACCTTTTTTCAGCAGGACACACCCCACCTTTTATGCCACTCGGACACTACCCACTCTTCGTGCCACTCAAAACACAAACCCCCTCTTCAGTGTCACGCAGGACACACCACACCTTCAGTGCCCCAGGCACTCCAAATCTTCATGCCACCGGACACTACCCCCTTTTATGTCACGCAGGCACTACCACCCCTTTTAGTGCCCGGGAAAACCCCCACTTTCAGTGCGCAGGACACTCCACACTCTTCAGTGCCCCCAGGGCACTCCAACCCTTCAGTGCCCGGACACTACCACACCTTCAGTGCCCAGGACACTACCACACTCTTCAGTGCCCAGGCACTACCAACCTTCAGTGCCCAGGCACTACCACCTTTCAGGGTCACGCAGGGCACACCCACTCTTCAGGTGTCACGCAGGCACTACCACCCTTGTC
>WNWK01054732.1:0-11468 GCA_009830355.1 Cherax destructor
CCATCCTGTGGATAAAAATCTATTTTTTTGTCCTCAATCCCCCCTGTGGATGGGGTGGATTTTATTGTGTCCCTTATACCCATCCATGGAGGTATTTTTTTATTTTCCCCTACCACCCTTGGAGGGTGGGGTATTTTATTTGTTTTTTAACCCCTTCCTGGGGATGGATTTGGCTGTTTTTTTTATTTTTCCCCCCCTTGGAGGGGAGTGGCTGTTTTTTTTTCCCTTTTATCCCCCTGGGTTAGTGGCTGTTTTTTGTTCCTATACCTCCTGTGGTTTATTTCTATTTTTTGTATCAACCATTTTTTGGATGGGAAAGTTATTTTTTTCCTCATATCCCCCCCGTGGATGGTAGTGAAGTTGCTAGTGTATTGTGTACTTATATCCATCCTGTGGATGGTAGTGGCTAGTTTACTGAGTACTTATATCCATCCTGTGGATGGTGTGGCTAGTTTATTGTGTACATCATATCCATCCTGTGGATGGTTGTATGGCAAATATTGTGTAATTTTATATCTATCCTGTGGATGCAGTAGTGGCTAGTTTATGTATTCTTCATATCCATCCTGTGGATGTAGGTAGCTAGTATATTGTGTAATTCTTATATCCGTCTGTGGATGGTAGTTACCAGTTTATTGTGTAATTTCATATCCATCCTGTGGATGGTAGTGGTTATTTATTGTTACTCATATCCATCCAGTGGATGGTAGTGGCTAGTTTATTGTGTACTCATCCATCCTATGGATGGTAGTGGTTAGTTTATTGTGCACCTCATATCCATCCTGTGGTTGGTAGTGGATAGTTTATTGTGTACCTCATATACATCCTGTGGATAGTAGTTGCTAGTTTATTGTGTAATTTTGGCATCCATCCAGTGGATGGTAGTGACTAGTTTATTGTGTAATTTACATCCATCCTGTGGATGGTAGTGGTTAGTTTATTGTGCACCTCATATCCATCCTGTGGTTGGTAGTGTGGATAGTTTATTGTGTACCCTATATACATCCTGTCGATGATAGTTGCTAGTTTATTGTGTATTTGGCATCCATCCTGTGGATGGTAGTAAGGCTTATTGTGTACTTCAAATCCATCCTGTGATGGTAGTGGCTAGTTTATTGTGTACCTCATATCAATCCTGTGGATGGTAGTGGCTGGTTTATTGTGTACTTTGTATCCATCCTGTGGATGGTAGTGGCTAGCGACAGGTAATTTCCATATCCACTATGTGGATGGTAGTAGCTAGTTTATTGTGTACCTTATGTCTATCCTGTGATGGTAGTGGCTAGTTTATTGTGTCCTCTATATCCATCCTGTGGATAGTAGTGGCTAGCGATTGTGTATCATATCCATCCTGTGGATGGTAGTGGCTAAGGATGTACCTATACATATATCCTGTGGATGGTAGTGGCTAGTTTATTAGTACCTCTATATCCAATCTGTGGATGGTAGTGGCTAGTTTATTGTGTACATCATATCCATTCTGTGGATGGTAGTGGCTAGTTTATTGTGTACCTCATATCCATCCTGTGGCTGGTAGTATAGTTTATTGTGTACTCTCATATACATCCTGGATGGTAGTGGCTAGTTTTGTGTACCTCAATCCATCCTGTGGATCGAGTAGCTAGTTTATTATGTACTTATATCCATCCTGTGGATGGTAGTGCCAGTTTATTGTGTACTTCATATCCATCCTGTGATGGTAGTGGCTAGCTTATTGTGTACTCCTATATCCATCCTGTGGATGGTAGTTGCTAGTTTGGCTGTACTTCATATCCATCCTGTGGATGGCTGTGGCTAGTTTATTGTGTACCTCATACCTATCCTGTGGATGTAGTGGCTAGTTTATTGTGTATTTCATATCCATCCTGTGGATGGTAGTTGCTAGTTTATTGTATACCTCATATCCATTCCGTGGATGGTAGTGTCTAGTTTATTGTACCTCATATCAATCCTGTTGATGGTAGTGGCTAGTTTATTGTGTGTTGTATTTCCATCCTGTGGATGGTAGTATGGCTTATTGTGGGTAATTTGCATTTTCCATCCTGTGGATGTAGATGCCAGTTTATTGTGTTCCTCATATTCATCCTGTGGATGGTAGATGCTAGTTTATTGTGTTCTCATATTCATCTTGTGGATAGTAATGGCTAGTTTATTGTGTGCCTTATATCCAGCCTGTGGATGCAGTGGCTAGTTTATTAAAAATTTACATCCATCCTGTGATGATAGGTGGCTAGTTTATTGTGTACTTCCTCATATCCATCCTGTGGATGGTAGTGGCTTGTTTTATTGTGTACGTCATATCCATCCTGTGGATGGTAGTGGCTTGTTGTGTACGTCATATCCATCCTGTGGATGGTAGTGGCTAGTTTATTGTGTACTTCATATCCATCCTGTGGATGGTAGTGGCTTGTTTATTGTGTATCGCCATATCCATCCTGTGGATGGTAGTGCAACATCATATGAATATCCAATAGGCCTAGGATCTAGGTCCTAAAGGGCTAACAAGTGTACATTTGATTTATATCTACATTTCACTTATCTGTTACAAACAAATTTAGGAAATTTGCTTAGTATATCTGGTATCTTATTTTCATTAATAAGATATCTTGACATGTCACATAGGTTATTATACTGTCTATCTCTTTATTTCACAGGACAATTACACATAGTGTTGTAGATAGACTATATGACTTGCTATAATACTTTGCATTTTGTATGATCATCATCTGTGTGTCTGCCAGACTGTCATACTTGTAACCAAGCTTAAGCCAGGCTACTACAACATCAGACTGCCAGAAATATTTATAACCAAGCCTAAGACAGGCCACTAAGTAACATCACACTGTCAGCGCTTGTAACTGCCACAAGCCAGGCTACTACAACCTCACACTGTCAGAAGCATTTGTAACCAAGCCTAAGCCAGGCTACTAAGCAACATCAGATTGTCAGAATTACTTGTAACCAATCCTAAGCCAGGCTACTACATCATCTGACTGTCAGAAGTACTTGTAACCAAGTCTAAGCCAGGCCAATACAACATCACACAGTCAGAAGTGCTTGTAACCGCTTCAATCCAGGCTACTACAACATTAGACTGTTAGAAGCATGTTTGTAACCAAGTCTAAACCAGGCCACTGCAACATCACACAGTCAGGAAGGCCAATCACTTTACCAGGCTATTTCAACATCACTGTCAGAAGTACTTGTAACCAAGCCTAAGCCAGGCTACTACAACATCAGACTAGAAGTACTTGTAACCAAGCCTAAGCCAGGCTACTACAACATCACACTGTAAGAAGTACTTGTAACCAAGCCTAAGCCAGGCTACTACAACATCATACACTGTAAGAAGTACTTGAAACCAAGCCTAAGCTAGGTCACTATTACATCACACTGTCAGAAGCATTTGTAACCAAGCCTAAGCCATAGGCTACTACAACATCAGACTATGAGAAGTAGTTGTAAATCAATCCTAAGCCAAAGCTACTTCAACATCAGACTGTCAGAAGTACTTGTAAACACGCCTAAGCAAGGCCACTAGAACATCAGACTGTCAGAAGTACTTTAACTAAGCTTCCAAGCCAGGCTACTACAACATCAGACTATCAGAAGTACTTGAACCAAGCCTAAGCCAGGTCATTATAACATCACACTGTCAGAAGTATTTCTGTAACTAAAGAGATACAAGGCTACTACAACATCACACTGTCAGAAGTACTTGTAACCATACCTAACCCAGGCTACTACAACATCAGAGTGTCAGAAGTAGTTGTAACCAATCCTAAGCCAGGCTACTACAACATCTGACTGTCAGAAGTACTTGTAACCAAGTCTAAGCCAGGCAACTACAACATCACACTGTCAGAAGCGCTTGTAACCAGTTTCCAAGCCAGGCTACTACAACATCATACTCAGAAGTACTTGTAACCAAGTCTAGTTCAGGCTACTACAACATCACACAGTTAGAAGTTCTTGTAATTCAAGCCTAAGCCAGGCTACTACAACATCAGACTCTCAGAAGTACTTGTAATCAAGTCTAAACAGGCCACTACAACATCACACAGTCAGAAGTACTTGTAACCAAGCCTAAGCCAGGCTACTTCAACATCAGACTGTGAAAAGTACTTATAACCAGTCTAAGGCAAGCCACTACAACATCACACTGTCATAAGTACTTGTAAGCAAGTCTAAGCCAGTTCACTACAACATCACACAGCGAGAAGTGCTTGTAACCAAGCCTAAGCCAGGCTACTACCTCACACTGTCAGAGATCTAGGAAAATTTGAAGTCCCTAGACATGTACTCTTTGGAACGCTGACGACAAGATAGATCATAACATCCACCTGGAAGGCTCAGGATGGACTGGTTCCAAATCAGCATGCTGAAATCACTCCCATTAAAACAAACGACTTGACAGGAGGCGCAGAGGAACAATGGGCAACACAGTGAGTCTAAGGGGTCCAAGACTCTTCAGCACCCTTTGGCTGTTTCCAAAAAGGAACTTAATGAGACCCTAAGCCAGTTCCTGATCAGACGGGTTGCGGTTCATGTGTTGGTTCAGACCAGATCTATGACTCTCTCTGATTCCCTCTCTCCATTTATCAAACTCTCACACCCTGGGTTATTAAACTCTTGTGGAAAAGAATTAAATAAGGAAGAACTCGGAAGAGAAAAGAGAGAGATAAGTTATGACTAAGAGTCCCCTCGGTCCCCTTAATTCCCTCAGTCCCCTCTGTCACTTCAGTCCTTTCAGTCATTTCAGTCCTCAACTCATCAGTTCTCTAAGTCCCCTCGTAGTCACCTTGTAGTCTCTAGTCTTCTTGTAGTCCCCTTCAAGTCTTCTAGTCCTCTCATATTCCTCTTTATTAATCACATCCTTAGTGAAACACATTGGGAAGATATCTTAAATAACATGGATCTTGATCTACTTCATTCTAAAAAGGATCAACTCTTAAGGATAAATAATATATAACCAAAAGAGAGATGCTCCTCTACAGGAGAAGAAGAATCCCAGAGCTTCTTCTGGCTAGAGAAGAAGAAAATATTGACCTCATGTTAAATGCATCAGAGAGGATCCAGGAAAAACAATACAAAGAATTGAAATAATAAATTGAATTGAAAGAAATTAAAATATTTATTTTCATATACCAAAAACAAGGCAAAACCCACATCCAGTATCGACCTTGCTTAAACAAGATGGGACGTACACTGATGACAGCAAAGAAATGAGTAATATACTGAAGTCTCAGTATGACTGTTTAGTAAGTCGTTAATTAGACTAAGGGTTAACAGTCTGAATTATTTTTTTAAAAGACAGAGACTCCAAAATTTGCTAATATTTCCAATGATTTCGACAACACTAACACCACTGACTTTGAAAAAGCGATTGACAACATGCCCATGCACTCTGCCCCAGGCCATGACCTGCAAACTCTGCCAAGACTCGAAACTCTGGTCCAGAACTCCTGAACCCCTTTTATGCATTTCATGTATGTTGTGGAGAGGTATCCTAGACACAGGGGATCATCCAACAGCCGAGACACGGGGTCATCCCACAATCTAGACACAGGGGTCATCCCACAGCCTAGACACAGGGGTCATCCCACAGCCTAGACACGGGGGTCATCCCACAGTCACTAAAACAACAGACATAGCACCACTCCACACTGGTGGCAGTAAAGCATCAACAAAGAATTATAGACTGATAGCACTAACGTCCCACATTATAAAAATCTTTGAAATATTCTAAGAAACAAGATTACCAGCCACTTGGATACCCAATTGTACAACCCAGGGCAGCATGGTTTAGAACAGTCCCTCCTGCCACTACAACTACTGGACCACTATGACATGGTCTTGGATGAATGCTCCTGCCTCTCACAACTACTGGACACCATGACATGGTCTTGGATGGTCGTTCCGCTCTCACAACTACTGGACCACTATAACATGGTCTTGATGGTTGTTCTACCACAACTACTGGACCACTGTGACATGGCTTTGTTGGTCCTCCTGCATCCCACAACTACTGGAATCACTGGTAACATGGTCTTGATGCACTGGAGGACAAACAGAATGCAGACTTTGTGAAAGCCTTTGACAAGTGTCACCATGGTGTAATAGCATGGTGTAATAGCTTAACATGGTGTAATAACTTCTTAACAAATAGAACACAAACAGTAATAGTGCAAACAGAGTGAAGCTCCGAGGCGGCTAAGCAGTGGAAGTTTATCACAAGGCACAGTACTGGCTCCCAGTGTTCCACAAGGTACAGTACTGGCTCCCAGTGTTCCACAAGGTACAGTACTGGCTCCCACTGTCCTTGCTGGCACAGTACTGGGCTCTATTGTTCCACAAAGTACAGTACTAACTCCCAGTGTTCCACAAGGTACAGTACTGGCTCCTCAGTGTTCCACAAAGCACAGTACTGGCTCCTCCCAGTGTTTCACAAGGCACAGAACTGACTCACAGTGTTCCCCAAGGTACAGTTTTCGCTCCCAGTGTTCCACAAGGCACAGTACTCTGCTCTAGTGTTCAACAATGTACAGTACTCTCTCCCAGTGTCTCCACAAGGCACAGTACTGGCTCCCCAGTGTTCCACAAGGCACAGTACTGGCTCCCAGTGTTCCACAAGGCACAGTAATGGCTCCCAGTGTTCCACAAGGCACAGTATTCGCTCCCAGTGTTCCACAAGGCACAGTACTCACTCCCAGTGTTCCACAAGGCACATTACTCTCGCTCCCAGTGTCCGCCAAGGCACAGTACTGGCTCCCATTGTTCCACACAAGGTACAGTACTGGCTCCCAGTGTTCCACAAGGTACAGTACTGGCTCCCAGTGTTCCATAAGGCACAGTACTGGCCTTGCAGCCACAAGGCACAGAACTGACTCGCAGTGTTCCCTGCTACAGTACTGGCTCCCAGTGTTCCACAAGGCACAGTACTCAGTTTCCAGTGTTCAACAAGTACAAAGTACTCGCTCCCAGTGTTCCACAAGGCACAGTACTGGCTCCCGTGTTCCACAAGGCACAGTACTCGCTCCCATCCTGTTCCTCATCCTCATATCTGACATAGACAGAGATGTAAGCCACAGCTCCGTGTGTCTTACTTTTTGCTGATGACACCAGAATCTGCATGACAGTGTCATCCACTGAGGACACTGTGATTGCCGGCGTGGATATAAATAAAGTTTCCCAGTGGCTGCAGAAAACAATATTAAGTTCAGTGAGGAGAAATTTCATTTACTGGAGATATGGAAACTTGAGGAAATAAAAAGCAATGGAGCATAAACAAATTCAACTATACAATAGAGCGAAGAACTAATGTGAAGGACCTGGAGTGATAATGTTGTGAGGACTCTACTTTCAAAGATCACAACAATGTATCTATCACATCTGCTAGAAAGATGTGATGGTTAATGAGAACCTTCAAAATTAGTGGACTGCCAAGCCCATGATGATCCTCTTTAAGCCACTTGTTCTCTCTAGGATGAAATATTACTGTACACTAACAACATCTTTCAAGACTGGTGAAACTGCAGACCTGGAGAATGTACAGAGAACTTTCTACTGCACGTATAAATATAGTTCACATCTTAATTATTAGTAATGTTTGAAGATTCTTGAGCTGTACTCCCTGAACAGAGGCGAGAACGATACATCATAATTTACACCTGGAAAATAATAGAGGTCCTTAATCAGCACACTGGAATTACTGCTTCATCCCTTACTCTTCACCCCTTCCTCACACCTTCCTCTTTCATCCCTTCCTCTTTCATCCCTTCCTCTTCACACCTTCCTTTCACTCCTTCCTTCACACCTTCTTCATCCCTTCCTCTTCACCCCCCTTCCTTCTTTACACCTTCCCTCTTCAGCCCTTCCTCTTCACACCTTCCTCTTCAGCTCTTTCCTCTTCACAACTTCTCTTCAATTTTCCTCTTCACACCTTCCTCTTCACCTTCCTAAGCACCTTCCTCTTCACACCTTCCTCTTCACACCTTCCTTCACCCCTTTCTCTTCAGCTCATTCACACGCCTCTTTTCACACCTTCCTCTTCACACCTTCCTTCAGCACTTTCCTCTTCACACCTTCCGCTTCACACCTTCCTCTTCACACCTTCCTCACACCTTCCGCTTCACACCCCTGCTTCACACCTTCCTCTTCACACCTTCCTCTTCACACCTTCCTCTTCACACCTTCATCTTCATACCCCTCCTCTTCAGCTCTTCCTCACACCTTCCTCTTCACCCCTTCCTCTTCAGCTCTTCCTCTTCACACCTTCCTCACACCTTCCTTCACACCTTCCTCTTCACCCCTTCCTCTTCAGCTCTTCCTCTTCTTACACCTTCCTCTTCACACCTTCCTCTTCACCCCTTCCTCTTCAGCTCTTCCTTCACACCTTCCTTCACACCTTCCTTCACACCTTCCTTCAGCACCTTCCTCTTCACACTTTCCTCTCACACCTTCCTCTTCACACTTTCCTCTTCACACCTTCCTCTCACACCTTCCTCTTCACACCTTCACACCTTCCTCTTCACCCTTCCTCTCACACCTTCCTCTTCACACCTTCCTCTTCACACCTTCTTCTTCACACCTTCCTCTTCACCCCTTCCCTCTTCAAGGCTTCCTCTTCACACCTTCCCTTCACACCTTCCTCTTCACACCTTCCTCTTCACCCATTCCTCTTCACACCTTCCTCTTCACCTTCCTCTTCACACCTTCCTCTTCACACCTCTCTTCACACCTTCCTCTTCACACCTTCCCTTTCACCCCTCCTCTTTCAGCTCTTTCCTCTTCACACCTTCCTCTTCACACCTTCCTCTTCACAACACCTTCCTCTTCACACCTTCCTTCTTCACACCTTCCTCTGCCACTTTCCTCTTCTGCCACCTTCTTCTTCACACCTTCCTCTTTCACCCCCTTCCTTCACACCTTCCTCTTCACACCTTCCTCTTCACACCTTCCTCTTCACACCTTCCTCTTCACCCCTTCCTCTTCACACCTTCTTCACACCTTCCTCTTCACCCTTTCCTCTTCACACCTTCCTCTTCACACCTTCCTCTTCACCCATTCCTCTTCACACCTTCCTCTTCACACCTTCCTCTTCACACCTTCCTCTTCACTCCTTCCTCTTCACACCTTCCTCTTCACACCTTCCTCTTCACACCTTCCTCTTCACCCAATTCCTCCTCACCTCTTCCTCTTCATTTCCTCTTCCTTCACATCTTGTAAAGAAAACGGGAAGTTATAACACGCTGAAAGAAAACGGGAATAATATTTTCAAGGATAACTTTAAGAGATTTAAAAAACTCTTTCATTTCCACTTTTGGAAAGTGAATTAAAAATATTTTGTCTTGTGAGGTCGTAAAAGTTTGTAACTGAGACGAATGTTTGAGGAGGAGGAGGAGGAGGAGGAGGGGAGGGAGGGAGGAGGAGGAGGAGGTGGAGGAGGAGGAGGAGGAGGAGGAGGAGGTTTACAGAGGAGCTTAATTGAGAACTAAGAAAGGGGAGGGCTGAGAAGGTCAGAAGAAGAAGCAAAGAAAGGAAGGAAGGAAGGAAGGAAGGAATTAAAATGAACGCAGCTGTCGGGGGATTGTTTATTAGATAGGAGGTAAACCATGGAAGGAATGTTTAAGGTGGAATAAGTTGATGAATGTTTGGTGGGTAATGGTGTTCATCGTTGCCCTTCCTTGCAGTGCCTCCCGGTCGTGTTTTTGTCGGTCGGTCTGGGAGGGTTGTTTTGGGGGTCAGTGTTTCGTGGCCCGGTCCATGACCAGGCCAGGTGGTGATCAGATCTGATCAACCAGACTGTTACTGCTGGTCACATGTAGTCCAACGTAGGACACAGCCTGGTTGGTCAGGTACTGATGTTAGGTGTCTGTCTGGCTCCCTCTTGAAGACAGCCAGGGTTCTTGAAGACAAGCCAGGGGTCTTGAAGACAGCCAGGGGTCTTGAAGACAACCAGGGGTCTGAAGACAGCCAGGGTCTTGAAGACAGCCAGGGGTCTTGAAGACAGCCATGGGGTCTTGAAGACAACCAGGGTCTTGAAGATAACTAGGATCTTGAAGACAGCCAGGGTCTTGAAGACAGCCAGGGGTCTTGAAGACAACCAGGGGTCTTGAAGATGGCCAGGGGTCTTGAAGACAGCCATGGGTCTGAAGGCAAACCAGGGTCTTGAAGACAACCAGGGGTCTTGAAGACAGCCAGGGTCTTGAAACAGCCAGGTCTTGAAGACAACCAGGGGTCTTGAAGACAACCAGGTATCTGTAAGACAACCAGGGCTCCTAAGACAGCCAGGGGTCTTGAAGACAGCCAGGGTTCTTGAAGACAGCCAGGGTCTTGAAGACAGCCAGGGTTCTGAAGACAGCCAGTGTTCTTGAAGACAGCCAGGGGTCTTGAAGACAACTAGGGGTCTTGAAGACAACCAGGGATCTTGAAGACAGCCAGGGATCTGAAGACAGCCAGGGTCTTGAAGACAAACTAGGGTCTTGGAAGACAACCAGGGTCTTGAAGACAGCCAGGGTCTTGATGACAGCCAGGGTTCCGATGACAGTCAGGGGTCTTGAAGACAGCCAGGGTCTTGAAGACAGCCAGGGTCTGAAGGCAACCAGGGTCTTGAAGACAACCAGGGGTCTTGAAGACAGCCAGGGGTCTTGAAGACAACCAGGTCTTGAAGACAACCAGGGTCTTTAAGACAGCCAGGGTCTTGAAGACAACCAGGGGTCTTAAAGACAACCAGGGTCTTAAGACAACCAGGGGTCTTAAAGACAACCAGGTATCTTGAAGACAAATCCAGGGCCCTGAAGACAGCCAGGGTTCTTGAAGACAGCCAGGGGTCTTGAAGACAAACTAGGTCTTGAAGACAACTGTTGCATGCAAAGAGTATTAACCTTTATTCGGGAGCATGATAAACATACTACTGGCCATAGGCTCCTCCAACCAGCGAACCATCGTTATGGCCGGCATGGGGCCCCATCATCAAATCAACGACTGTTCAGCCAATTAAAATGCGAGTTTAACAATGACAAAGGTGACGTGGATACCACTCGCAGTTTGTCATTGGAATTCCCGCATAGAGTTGGTTGTGGAAAGTTGTCTGTCTTGGCTGCTGCTTAGCCTAGACAACTGTGGCGTGCACAAATTACTACTCCTTTTGTATATAGTGTACATATGTATAAACAGCCCTTGTTATATACTTGGTGAAGGAAAAGACAAAAGTCTTATATAATCACAATTACTTGGTGGAGGAAAAGACAAAAGTCTGGGAATTAAATCTAACTGATTTTTGAAGGAAATACAATTTCAATACATCTTCTGGGACTGTGTTTTCTTTTGCTCCAAGCTCCCTTTACACTCAGGTTAACAGGCCATTGAACCTGAGGCTGCACACAACCAGATCTTGAAGACAGCCAGGGTCTTGAAGACAGCTAGGTCTTGAAGACAACTAGGGTCTTGAAGACAACTAGGGTCTG
>WNWK01054733.1:0-11467 GCA_009830355.1 Cherax destructor
TTCCCGGCATGAAGGGTAGGGTATGGCGGGTTCCTGCATCTGCACTATTTGGGTGTTGAGGTCCTTTTGGGGCGCGGAGGGGGATTTACGCCCCTTTCATTCCCCTAGGAGCTATTCCTCCCACGTTCCCCCTTTTTTTATTATTTTTTTTTAAAATAAAAAATAACCCTAACCATGGATGCCTAATCCATGAACCTACCCCGCCCTTTTTATCCGCCCCCAGTTCTGACCCTACCTAAAGGACAATCTTCGGACATTTAATCCCTGTACTTTGCTGGCCGGTTCTCACCTGCTTCAGGTCCCGGGGTTCGACGGCTTTTGACACGTCTGACCTTCGTTTTTGACCTTGATTCGCTTCCTTGGTGCGGCAATTTGGGATTGCATGCCCGTCCCTGGACCACCACCGGTCCACCCCCAAACTACCAAGACCTTCATGACGATTGACACTTCCTTCTCATTCATTTCAGAAAACGACCTTAAGTGTTATGGGATAAAAAAATTTGGTCAGAAGTTAGAGATATGAGGCAGAAAGTTGCACTGGATGCTCACCTGAAGCAACAGGAGTCCTGCCGCTGCAGAATCGTTGCCATATACCATTTTTCACTTTTTATTATTTTAATAATGTTCTCATAATCACAATTTATAGTATTCTTGTGATTTCATGCTAATCTGTGTTCTGACACTAATATTAGGTACTGAAATTGTACTCAAATAATAATAATGATAGTGCATAAAAATAATAATAATGATAGTGAATAATAATAATAAAAAGTTCCCTTGAAGCATTGTAAGATTGTCGCTCCCTTTTCCCACGTCTGACTCCACTAATGATGACTGGTGACATTTATAGGGGTGAGCCGTAGTCTTATCTCTTCTTATCAGTCCAGTAATTAGTGATGACATTTGGAGCTTACACTGCTTCCCTTTATTTGTTACGAAACCTGTCTGTGTATTTTTGTGTATTTGTCTGTGTTCGTCCTTTCTGTCTGCTTGTCTCAGAGAGTAGCTCATAAACCAACTGGTATTACGCAGATCACAGCCAGTATAACACTGTCTTGATTTTTTAGTTATCCCAGGTAATTTACACCTAATTATAATTGTATTTACGTATGTGTTCCTTAGAGATAGAGACAGAGACAGATAGATACAGACAGACAGAGATACAGCCAATCCCGGTACCCGGTTTACCAGCCAGGTGGCCAACCAGCTGTTTTCCAGCCAGGTCCCCAGGCAGGCAGGCAGCCAGCTGGCCTGCCAGCCTGCCGACATCACTTTCCACTTCAAAGGGAGTGTTAATATGACATGACATCAGTGAATCTATGGTGTTTGCTGCAGTGTTTGCTCTAGCTGGCCCTCAATTTAATTGGTGCTCCCCAAGGTACTAAGTGGTCCAATTTTTAATATGGCACACACCGAGTGTTAAGACCCATTCTATGCTGACCAGACATCTCAGGCCAATCATGCCAAATTTGGAGGCAGGAAAAATAAACAAATATACGTTTGGGGCAGAGCAGTACTAACGCGATATATACGTGTACCTTTTAAAAGGTTAAACACTGTTTCACACTACTCAATGGAAAAAGTTTTCTCTCACCAACCTTTTAATGCCACTTTCCACATATTTTTAAAGCTCTACGCCATGTAGGAAAAGATATCTCTTTTCACGCCCCCAAAGCCCCCGCATCATCACGGCCCAGAATGCGGCCAAGCCGCGATCTTTCTCTTCACGACCATAGATACTTTTCCCACACTATTGACATACATCATTCACTCAATTTTTGTATGGTACTGTCTTTTTACCCCACCCATTGTCCAACGGAATTTCCAGACATGTGGTGATGACATTCGGGAGCAGCGACCCCAAGCCCTCCTATTTTCAAAATTGACACTTTTGTCCTCCCCGCCAGTGGAAGCGATCCTTTCAATATAGCTCGTTTAACATTTGACTGCCGGGGAAATTCCCCCCCTCGGTCTACATTGCAGGTCACCGTTTTCAAGTTCGAAGGCCCCTACACCCAACAGTGGAAAATGCTGGCGTTTTTTGGGCATCCAGCAAAAAATTTCAGGTCCATGGCCGAATGCCCAGTCCTGGGGCCGCGGCCCCCGTCCTTTTAATCTACCTCCCCCTTTCCTTAACTGTCATGAGGCGCACCATCGATTCCTGTTGCGGGTTTTCCTAAATGAGCGGGGAAAACCCTTGCCAAAGAGGCGGAAGGCTTCTCATATGCTATGCCCTCTCTCATCTACGCCTTCATGGGGACTTCCTGTTTTTCCCATTCTCCATTGCAAAAGTCCCCTCACTTCTGGGGGCCCACCTCCGCAGCTTCCTCTGTGGTCGCCCGATCCTCAGTCACTCCTGTCTTGAATTCTTTGTGTTCTTGGCTCCGGGTCCCCCCCCGGCATCTATCTGTCCTCACCCCCCCTTTCCCCTACTCACTCCCAGCTGTGCCCACGCCCGGGCCAACACCTAATTTCCCCCCCCTCTTTTCATAAGTCCGGAAAGCCCCATTTCCGGGTTCTTCCCCCCACTAGTTCTGTAATTTTTGGGGGCATCCCCCTCGTTCAAACTTCATCCCCCGTCCCCCCCCAAGTTTTTCCTTTACTGCCCCCCCCAGGTGCTTCCACTCTGTCCCCTCCCAAGCCCCCTTGACAGTTTCCCCTTCCATCTCCCCCCCTCACTTTTGTACAGTCTTTTCCCGATTGTTTAACCCCCCCCTTTCCCTCTCTAAGTGGTCGACATCCTGCATCTTTTCCCAAAAAAGCTGGACACTATCGCAGAAATATTTCAGAGACTGGGAAATTTTCAACCCACCTCCCGTTCCTCCTCTTTCTTTTCCCCACACCCTCCTTCCTTGTGCCCCTCCCTCTGATTACAGGCTTTCCCCTGCCTCCACCGTGGACTTTTCTAATCCCAGTCATAGTAGGGGTGTATCGGATATCCGACCGCATCCCGGAACATCCCCCAAATTCTTTCATCCGCATCTGTATTTTTCCCCAAAATTAACATGCGCATTGTATTTTTCTAAATGAGAATCCCATCCCCAATCACGATTTAAAAAAATATCCCCATCCGGGCCAAACAAAACGGATGTGGCGGATATAAACCTAAATTACAGGCTTTGCATGTTTGTTTCCCCAAACTTGTTTTTATCTTTACAAATTAACATTGCATTTAAAATTTTAACAATGACCGTAAGAGAGAGAGAACATAAGAACATAAAGGAGGAACACTGCAGCAGGCCTGTTGGCCCATAGTAGACAGGTCCTTCTTCCACCCCACTAATAGAATATTTGCCCAAACCAAATTTTCAATGCTACGAAAGAAATAAGTTTTGATAATTTTTTACTCATGTGCAAGCCCCCTCAAAACCAATCACCAGAATTTACCCAACCCAAAATTTAAAAACCCAAGTGTAGCCCAAAACCCTACTGGGCTGATAAATTAGACATATGCAACACTTGGGTATCTTTTTGAGGATGGTTTAGCGTTTCTATTTGATTATAATAATTTTATTGAAACGTTTGCCAAAAGTGGCTTCATCAGTCCATACAAAGGAGAATGGGAAAAACAGGGGGGTTTGGGGTAATCAGCCCCTCAGCCTGGAGTTGCGTCTGACACAGCAACATCTTGGTTCTTATTACAGGGAATTCTTCCATCTATTTCCACATTGGACAAATGTGACACCCCCTTTCGACTGCTGCACCTCTCCGCCTATGGTATACAAGTGACTTCTTCAAAATGTGCTGTATTTTTTCAAATTGATGGACTGACAACATCGAGTCAAGGCTGGGGGCTGATTACATTTTTCCTTTGTACTGATGGCCCTTTTGGGCGAAAAGTTTCCTCAATAAAGATACCCCAAATGTTTATTAATATTGGAGAATTACCGACAATATGTTAATAAAAGGACACAAATGCAACTAATTTACATTTTTTTGTGGCGTTTCTCCAGGCTTGACAATTGGGGGTGGGTGATCGTGGGGAACCCCCTTCGCCTGCATTCAGCCCTAATTTTTTCGAAATCATTATGGTGACCAGATATTTCGGCGGCCCCCCCTGCACTCTTTCCCGCCTTTCCCCATCCATCACCAGGGTTCCTTTATGCCTTGGGCATTTCGTTCTTTCCGGTTGGGGCCTCTTTTGGCGAACATTCCATCCTTTTCCATTTGTGGTCGTTCAGACTCCTTAGTGCTTTACAGGCTATCCAAAAAATTTTATACACCTCACCCCCAGTTTTTAGACCCAAATTTGGGTTTCGCCATACCTACAAACAAAGGCTGGGGCCCCGGCTGTTAGAAGGGGGAATGAACAGGCAGACACTGCTCGGGTGTTCCCCTTCACGGACTATTTTTTAGTCATTGCTACCCACCTTTGCACCCAAACATCGTTGGTCTGTCTAATAACAAAATTCATTCTATTAAACCAGTACGTATAGGTTCTGGCCCCGGGCCCTTTTCACCAAGTCGGGTTGGGAGACACTTTCCATCTTCGCACGGCCCACTCGCTTACTCGTGGGTTTCCATGGAAGGGTCCCCGTCCCTCTCTGTGAGCATTGTCAGTTCCCAATCTGTTCGCCATATTTTGTTTGGGCTGTCCACTTATCAAAGAACGCCCCGAATTTACCCCAACCGTTTCCGCTCTGCTGCCCCCTTTTTTTACCTTTCCTTCTTTCTGATGGGACCTCCTTTAAAGACTCTCTCATTGACTTTTTGACAGCAACTGACTTACTACACAAACTCTAAAAAATTTTACCTCTAGCACTCCCTCAGTCCTTTTATCTAATTTTTTACTACCCTCTACCTCTCCCTTTCCCCCTGTCTTGCTACCCCATACCCTACTAAAAATTCCCTCTCTTTTGAAACCATTCTCCTGCATCCTCCCCTACTCTGCTGCGTTTAGCCCCCTGTGGTTTCCCTTTTTTTTTATTATAATAATCTTCCTCAACTGTACTAGACTTCACTTGGTCTGTCCCCCGGATTGCATGACGGATTCTTACTGCACTTATTCGTATTGAATCTATGCCTACCTCAATGTTTGTAGTCTCAGACTGCTTTAGTGCTTTCAAGCTATTAAAAAATTTATTGCTTCATCCCTAGTTCTTAAAACAACTTTGGTTGTCCGTTTTTAAAAAAACAAAAATTGTTTTCTGCGGGCCCCCGGGGTCATGTTGATGTTCGGGGCAATGGGGGGCAGACTCCGTGCGGTCAGTGGTATATGACCTCCCAGTTTCATATGAGGTATTCTATTCTGGACTTTTTTACTGTAATCCGTAACCCCCCACAACTGTTGGAAACCGTTGGTCAGATATGATTTCCCAAAAATTATGCCATTAAGCCAAGTTTGGGTTTTCTGGCCTTATCATCGATGTAAAGGTTGGAAGATCAGCCCCATTTCGCACGTTTAGTTAGTTTGATATCTTTATTATGCCCCATACCCACCCTGTGGGCGGTAGTAAAAAGATTCAGAGGTACATAATGGGCCCAGGGATTTGATCCCAAAGTTTTGATAGCTGAGCGTTAAAAAGGTTGAACTCCAAGGACGCACCCATTTTACCATGGGTATCTCATGGAACCCCCTGTTCCATTCTGAGAATTGACAGGTTCCATTTTCAGTTTGTCATATTTTATTGGATTGTCCTGTCTTTTAACGAGCATGCAGATGACACCAAAATAAGCATGAAAGTCACTACGGGTTAAAGGGTGCTGAAAAAATTTCTGGGTCACATTGAGCCAGTAAAGCACCTAAATTACTGGGAACGGCTTCAAGTCTTTAAAATGTACTATTGGAGCGGAGAGAGAGATAAAGAAAAATGTACCCGGAAAGTACTGGGGTCTTCTCTCTGCACACTGCCATAACAACATACTGGAGTGGAGATATGGGAGGAAGTGTAAAAATAAACCCAGTGAGGGCGGGGGTGCGGGGGCACAAAAAGGGGAAACACTGTATCAACATGGGGGCCCCAGACTATTCAACATCTTCCAGAAGATATCAGAAACACGGCTGGGACAAGTGTAGAAGCCTTAAAGGGGAAACTGGACAAGTATCTTCCCAGGTGCCAGATCAACCAGGCGGGATATATGTTTGGCAGAGGGCCTCCAGCAAACAGCCTGGTTGACCAGGCGAGCCCCAGAAAAGAAACTCTCGAAACTCTTCAAAGGTATATGAAAGGTAAGGTATGCAGAATTTACCCCGACACGTCACCGCTCTAACCCCCTACTTTGCCCCCCACCTTTGCCTAAATTTCCTTTGATTTTTTGACAGCAACCAATTTATTATACAAACTTTGATAATACTTCCGTTATACCCCCTCACAGCTTTTTTTAACTCTACCTCTGTTATCCTCTCCACCCCTGCTATTCTCTGCCCAGCAATACCCTCTGCCCTGCTGCACTGTCTGATCATAGTGGGTTTAGCACTTGGTTTTGATCATAATAAAACAATAAAAATAGTGTGGATTTCCAGATTTCCTGTAAAACGTTCCAAACTGATTTGGCCGAGTTAAACTCTCAGTAAAACCCGCATTTTCATTCCAGATACCTGAGCAATTTCATCCCACAAAAAACCCCGCACATAGAAGAGGAGCTTAGGACGCGGTGACTTTGGGCCATTTCAATGGACTTGTTATTTGTGTATTTTCCATCACGGATTGTGCCTTTTTTTTTGTTTACCATGTTCATAAGTTTGGGGCATGTAAGTCACACCCAAGCTGCCAAACAGATTCCATGTCTGTCCCCCAACCTTTATATAATTTCTGATAACAGTAGATTTTTTCCCAACATACATATCACCGCCCTTTTTTCTGTTGACTTTCAGTGTGGAATAATTTATGATTCTGTATGTGGGAAATTTAGCAGGCATGTCCCTATTTATCATATTGAATCATGTTTCAGTTTTCTTCCTTTCAATTAGTCTTAGTTCTTCTTTTTATTTTTTGCACCCAAGCTATTTTTTTAATAGATATTAAGGATCCCCAATTTCCTCCCATTTTTTCAGGTGCTGTGTAGTCTCAATGGGTTTTGTGCTACCCTCAAACCTTCCCCTGAATGTTATGTAATGTAACCCACCTCTTTTAACTCAAACTCATTTGAAGTTGAACAGTCATTTGGGACTGATAAAACCAGATTTGGAGTGTTTGATGAGCATTGGGTGGCTGTCCTGAAAACCTCACATTACCTTCCCAAACCAATTTAAACCGGGGGAACCCCCCAAAACCCCCCATCTTTTTGGGGGGGGATCGTCCCAATCCCTTCGACTGCATTCAGCCCCAATTTTTTCAAAAAGTCTATGGGGCTAGATATATTCTGCATCAAAAGAAACTTTTAACTTTCTGAACTTTGTCCTCACTTTGTAAAACTATTTAATCATTTGAAAATTTTTTCATATGTAATTTGAAATATAGATTAAGAACTAGTATTAAGTCTGCCCGAAATGCCTAGCATCCCGGCATGTTAGGCATGTAAAACCCCTCTTTGTAATTATTGGCCTTAAATGTAAAACACAATTTTTACAGAGAAATAAAGCATCTTGAATCTTTAACTCTTTCAAAACGATCCCATCCATCATTAGGATTACGTTTTTTGTCAGGTGCTTTTTTCCCTCTCCCCTCAAAAAGCCAAATGCAGGCGAATGTTCCCCCCTTGAATTCCCCTGATGCCCATTTCTCCGTTATTTTGTCCAAATTTAATTTCCTTCCGATCCCTTTTGCATACAGGATATTAACGGATGATAGTGAAGGGCCATTTTGTTTTCGCCCTGACTCCGCCCTTTTTCTCTTCCTCGCTCTTGACTTATTTTAGTTTCCCCGCATCTTTTTCATCTAGCATCTAAATTTTCTGTTTTTCCTGTAAGGGTTTGACAGTTCATGTCTGTTTTTCACCCCTGTCGGCGCGAAACCTCAAATACCTACAGTTGCTCCCGCTATCTTTCTCCCCTTCCCCTCATTCTCATGCCATTGCAGTGTACACTGATGGTTCTAAATCCTCTGACGGTATCGGGTTTGCAGCAGTGTTTTCCCGGGCAGAATTGTGCGGGCATTTATTAGACTACTAGTATTTTTACACCTGAACTGTATGCATTTCTTATTTCTTTTATTCATATTGCATTTATGCCTACCTCAATGTTTTTTGTTGTCTCAAACCCCTTTTTTGTTTTTTCAAGTATTAAAAATTTGATTAGCCCTCACCCCCTAGTTTCCCGAAAAAAACTTTGGTTGTCCCCTTTTCCAGAAAAAATAAAGAAATCTTTTTTGCTGTGTCCCTGGTCATGTTGATGTTCAGTGGCAGACGCTGCGATTAGTGGAAATGACCCCCCAGTTTCATAGAAATTCCATTTCAGACCACATTCCATTCTCACACCTTGGTCTGATAGAACTCTAAAATTATATCCATCTAGACAAGTTTAGGTTTCTGGTCATCGATCCGAGATTGGATCCTCCCCCGTTTTTGCATCAGGCACCCTGTCTTACCATGGAAAGCCCTTTTCCCACTCTGTGAGGTGGGGTTCCCAATTTCATTTTGCCATATTCTATTAGACTGTCCTGTCTTTTTAAAAGAGCACCAGAATTTATCCCCGGTTGTCAGGTAACCCTCTTCCCCCCCCAGAGGAAGATCCCAAAAACCAAAAATGGGAAAGGAGTGGGATGGGGGAAAAAGAAGAGGGGTGGGAAAAGGAAGGGGAAAAGGGGGGTTTTGGGTCAGTCAGAGGGAAAAAGACCACAGCCTCTTTACCACTACCTTAAAGGCCCTACCCTGCTGCGCTGTATGACCCTTGTGGGTTTTAAGCTTTAACCTCTAATATAAACCCCCTGCTCAAATTTTATCTCCAACTTTAATAGGACCCATGACCACAACACAAGCCCCGATCACTTTTGATATCCCGGTCCCTATCAACCTTTTAAAAAACTATGCACATAAAGGGCCCCAGAATCTGGGAAATTTATTACCAGTAAATATAAGATAACCTTGTCTGAAAATCAATTTTAAAACTTCTCAAAAACCACCTACTCACCCCAAACTAAATAGTCATACTATAAATTTCTTTAAAAAAAGCTCAATGTTATTTTCCTTAAGATAATCTCAATTTTCACTATTATATTACCATCCTGCTAAACACTTTTACAATGTAATATCATCATTTTGAATTTAAAAATCAAATATATAACTAGAAAAATCTCAATAAATTTCTCTAATATTATGTACATAGTCTATGCCATTAATTGCTGCCCTAATCCCATGGCATGTCAGTGGCTTTTTGCATTCCAGTTTATGACTGTAACTACAAATATCTATGTAAAATTGTAATGAAATAAAATTTGTTTTTTTTGTTTTATTTCTTGCAACTGTTTCAAATTTTCTGACGATTTTTTCTTTTTCAAACTCTCCACCCTTCTTTCCCTTTCCCCTCCTGACGGTTTTCCCTTTTGACACAGACTCTTTCTTTGATTTTTTTGACAATAAATTTATTACCCCTTTTAATTGTACTTCCTTTTAGCACTCCTTACCCCCCTTACTAACTGTACCTTTGTTATGCTCTCCCCCCCTTATAGTTTCAGATCAAGCATATTAACAGTTTTCCCCCCCCCCTAAATGTTGTATGACCCTTTTGGGTTTAGTGCTTAGTTTGATTTAAAAATAATTCTTCCCCAATCTTTTGCCATTTCACTGCACACTGTTTTTTAAATTTTCATTCCTCAATGATTTCCCCTTTTTTACAGCATCATAACAACTTCAGATGAAGTTGTAAAACTCCTTTTTGAGGTTTCCCAAAATTTTTAATATCTCCTGTTCATGCTGCTTTAGGGTTTATGAAACTATACGGGTTTTTTTACATGCTGGACATACTTTTGCTGTAATGTTTTCATGCCGCCTAACATTATATTCTTTTTATCACAGAAACTGTTTTTTGACCCGAGACAATGGTTTTTCCCAATTTTTCTGAAAAAAAAATTTTTCCCCCCATTTCATATTAAAAACAAACTGTTCACCTCAATAAATTTCTTTCCTTGTCTATGATCATTTTGACGCAATGTGACGGCTAAGCCATGGGGGATGCATCCCGTACTGTGGGGATGGCTGTGGCTGTGGCTGTGGTTGTGGACTGGCTGTGGCTGTGGTTGTGGAGCTGGCTGTGGCTGTGGTTGTGGAGCTGGTTGGGGTGTGGTTGTGGAGCTGGATGTGGCTGGGGTGTGAAGCTGGCTGTGGCTGTGGTTGTGGGCTGGCTGTGGCTGGGGGGGAGCTGGAGCTGGCTGTGGGGGGGAGCAGCTGTGGCTGGGTTGTGGAGCTGGCTGTGGGTGTGGAGCTGGCTGGGGTTGTGGAGCTGGATGTGGCTGGGTTTGTGGGCTGGATGTGGCTGGGGGTGTGGGCTGGCTGTGGCTGTGGTTGTGGAGCTGGCTGTGGCTGGGTTGTGGGCTGGCTGTGGGTGGGAGCTGGCTGTGGTTGTGGAGCTGGCTGTGGGTGTGGAGCTGGCTGTGGTTGTGGAGCTGACTGTGGCTGTGGTTGGGGCTGGCTGTGGTTGTGGAGCGGGATGGGCTGGGGGTGGGAGGGGTGGCTGTGGAGCTGGCTGTGGCTGTGGTTGTGGAGCGGGTGGGTTGTGGAGCTGGCTGTGGCTGTGGTTGGGGAGCGGGATGTGGCTGTGGGGGGTTTGGGCTGTGGCTGTGGGCTGGCTGTGGTTGTGGAGCGGGATGGGCGGGTTGTGGATGTGGCTGTGGCTGTGGAGCACGCGCGTACAGGACATGAGTGGGATTTCACTCTGTTAACGTCATTCTAGTAAGCTTTTAAAAGGTGCTAAAGGGGCCCCGTAGTTAGACCACCCTGCTGCATGCCCTCTACGGTTTGGTCCCTCTATACTGAAGAAAGTTTTAAAGCTGCCGATGCTATGCCCCTACAAAGGAATGTTTGATGATATTCTCATCTCCCTTGATGGTTCACAGTTCCGGTTGGGTTTGGGGTTGCTTTTGATTTAAAAATAATAATCACAGTTCTGGTTGACAGATTGTGTCACCTTATAGATGAAACCCTTCCTTTTGACGGTGTGAGACAGGAAAACCCTACTATGTGGTAGAGGAAAGTCTTCCCCTTTATGGAGTGTGAGAGAAAGTCTGTGTGAAGCGTGGGGGAAAGTTTTCCTGTGTGGAGTAAGGAAAAACCCTCCCGTTCGGATGTTAGGTAAACAACCTTAACATTGAAAAAATCATGTAGATCAGGGCCGATGACTGGTAGTTCCTGGTTTTTAAATTATGGTTAAAACATAATAATTTTTTTCCATATGAGCGGTTCAAATAAATTTAAATAAAACCCAACAGATAACTCATAGTCTAAAAGACTATTTATCAGGCGCCAGAGGTGGCCCTGGCCTGGTCAGCTTCGTTAAAAAATCAGTCGCATCAAAAGGGAGTACTTTCAGAGGGACGTCAGAGCACTTCCAGCGGGGGAAACGCCGGAAAAAATTTATGACACTGATAAACAGGAC
>WNWK01054734.1:0-11467 GCA_009830355.1 Cherax destructor
ACTTTCTTGTGCCCTCCCTTGTCTGCCTGCCTATAAATACCCCTTCTTCCTGTCCTGTGTGTTAGTGTGACTTTGTAAATGGTCCAAGTCGGACCGAAACGTCGTCGTAAGCTCCTCTCTTTTTATATGTGCGGGTTGTGTGTGTATTGTTCCAGTCACGGTATTGTGCCTTTTTTTGTTATTTAACAGATCTAGGTGCTGAAACCTAGATGATAGATTATAGTATTGTAGTAAATCAGCTAGATCAGACACAAATTCATCGGTAGCATTGGTGTATAGACATTATAATCAAAGCACCAATGCTAAGAATAGACAGTTTACTCCGGTTAATGTGTAGAAGTAATGATACCATTCTCATTTCTTATAACAAAATTTAAGGATCAATGTGATTTTTAATGTTACTGCATATATGGTATGCAAAATTTTTTTTAATGGTTACAAATAAAAAAAAATTAGCTGAGACATTATTATTAGTACGGTAGTACTAGGATGTCATGGCAAACTTAGATTATTGAGAACTAACCGGTGTCTGCTGTCTAGTTTTGAATATATTTTAATTATGTCTTGTTCCCAAACTCCAGACGACGACCCTCATTGGCCTCCTGAAGACTGCAAGGCTCCTGCGGCTAGTCAGGGTTGCTAGGAAGATAGATAGGTATTCAGAATATGGTGCAGCCGTCCTTCTCCTACTTATGGCCACTTTTGCCCTCATTGCTCATTGGCTCGCATGTATATGGTAAGTTGTGGTGCTTTTCAATTATTGAATTTCAAGTATAGGAGAAGATTTGATGTTTGTAGTTCAACTCACATACAGTGGACCCCCGGTGTTCATTATGCTCCAAACTCGAACAATTATGTAAGTGTATTTTTGTAAGTGCTTTTGTAAGAGTATTTTTGGGGGTCTAAAAGGACTAGTCTAATTTACATTATTCCATTTATTTATTTTATTATTAACACATCGGCCAATTCCCACCAAGGCAGGGTGGCCCGAAAAAGAAAAACTTTCGTCATCATTCACTCCATCACTGTCTTGCCAGAGGGGTGCTTTACACTACAGTTATAAAACTGCAACATTAACACCCCTCCTTCAGAGTGCAGACACTGTACTTCCCATCTCCAGGACTCAAGTCCGGCCTGCCGGTTTCCCTGAATCCCTTCATAAATGTTACTTTGCTCACACTCCAACAGCACGTCAAGTATTAAAAACCATTTGTCTTCTTTTACACACCTTACCAAATTCATCCACCAACCTCTGCAACTTCTCTTCAGAATCTCCCAAAGCACAGTGTCATCAGCAAAAAGCAACTGTGACAACTCCCACTTTGTATTTGATTCTTTGTCTTTTAACCCACACCTCTTGCCAAGACCCTCGCATTCACTTCTCTTACAACCCCATCTATAAATATATTGAACAACCACGGTGACATCACACATCCTTGTCTAAGGCCTACTTTTACCGAGAAATAATCTCCTCTCTCCTACACACTCTAACCTGAGCCTCACTATCCTCATAAAAGCTCTTCACTGCTTTCAGTAACCTACCTCCTATTCCATACACCTGCAACATCTGCCACATTGCCCCCTATCCACCCTATCATACGCCTTTTCGAAATCCATAAATGCCACAAAACCTCTTTACCCTTATCCAAATACTGTTCACCTATATATTTTACTGCAAACACTTGGTGACACACCCCTACCTTCCTAAAGCCACCTTGTTCATCTGCTATTCTGCTCTCCGTCTTACTCTTAATTCTTTCAATAATAACTCTACCATACACTTTACCTGGTATACTCAACAGACTTATTCCCCTATAATTTTTGCACTCTCTTTTGTCCCCTTTGCCTTTATACAAAGGAACAATACACGTCTCTGCCAGTCCTAGGTACCTTACCCTCTTCCATATTCGTATTAAATAATAGCACCAACCACTCCAAAACTATATCTCCGCCTGCTTTTAACATTTCTACCTTTATCCCATCAATCCCAGTTGCCTTACCCCTTTCATTCTACCCACTGCCTCACGAACTTTCCCCACACTCACAACTGGCTCTTCTGCACTCCTACAAGATGTTATTCCTCCTTGCCCTATACACGAAATCACAGCTTCCTGTCTTCATCAACATTTAACAACTCCTCAAAATATTCCTCCATCTTCCCGATACCTGTAACTCTCCATTAATAACTCTCCTCCTATTTTTAACTGTCAAATCCATTTGTTCCTAGGCTTCCTCAACTTATTAATCTCACTCCAAAACTTTTCTTATTTTCAACAAAATTTGTTGATAACATCTCACCATTCTCTCATTTGCTCTCTTTTACATTGCTTGACCACTCTCTTAACCTCTCTTTTTTTCTTCATATACTCTTCCCTCCTTGCATCACTTCTACTTTGTAAAACCTCTCATATGCTAACTTTTTCTCCTTACTACTCTCTTTACATCATCATTCCACCAATTGCTCTTCTTCCCCCCGCACCCACTTTCCTGTAACCACAAACTTCTGCTGAACACTCTAACACTACATTCTTTAACCTACTCCATACATCTTCGACCCCATTGCCTACACTCTCACTAGCCCATCTATCCTCCAATAGTAGTTTATATCTTACCCTAACTGCCTCCTCTTTTAGTTTATAAACCTTCACCTCTCTCTTACTTACTGCTTCTATTTTCCTTGTATCCCATCTACCTTTTACTCCCACTTTAGCTACAACTAAAAAGTGATCTGATATATCTGTGGCCCCTCTATAAACATGTACATCCTGAAGTCTACTCAACAGTCTTTTATCTACCAATACATAGTCCAACAAACTACTGTCATTACACCCTACATCATATCTTGTATACTTATTTATCCTCTTTTTCTTAAAATATGTATTACCTATAAACCCCTTTCTATACAAAGTTCAACCAAAGGGCTCCCATTTTCATTTACACCTGGCACCCCAAACTTACCTACCACACCCTCTCTACATGTTTCTCCTACTTTAGCATTTAGGTCCCCTACTACAGTTACTCTCTCACTTGGTTCAAAGGTTCCTATACATTCGCTTAACATCTCCCAAAATCTCTCTCTCTCCTCTACACTCCTCTCTTCTCCAGGTGCATACACGCTTATTATTACCCACTTTTCGCATCCGACCCTTATTTTAATCCACATAATCCTTGAATTTACATTATTCCTTATGGGAATAAATTCGTTTGGTAATAGCACTTGAACAGCATTCTGGAACGAATAAATTACGAAAACCAGGGGTCCACTGTACTGAGTATCTGTGGTTCGATTTCTGGCATGGGTGGAAACATTACGCATGTTTCCATTCACCTAGGGCCCATGTTCACTTAGCAGTAAGTAGGTATTTGGGTGTTAGTGGACTGTTGTGGATTGCATCCTAAGGGCGTGATAGTATGCCTTAAATAAGGATGGTCTTTAAAATGAGCTAAGGTAGGATAACAGCTCTTAGCCAGTAAAATTTATATGTATAAATAAAAAAAGTACGTAGTATCATTGCATATCAGCAAAGCCATTCTTACGAGGTATGTTGGGCCCAGGGTAAACCAGCCTCTGAGACCCATATTAGTTTCCTATAACTTTATAAAACGAATGCTAATTTTTGGGCAACACTTACATCTATGGAAAAATCTGCAGTAATATAACACCACACTTACTAAAATACGTAGTGGGTTAGTTCTAGCCATCATAAGAAGACAGTATTTTATTTCATGTGTTTTAGTGTGAATTTTTCAAGAATTTCTTTTTCAACTTCAACATGAGCCATTTTCATAAAAATAAGTAATTAATTTTCATGTTGATGTGTCACAATCTTCTGCTAATTCAAGTAATGCATTCCTGATGTTGGTTCAGTAGTAGGTTGGTAAAAAACACCCATTTAGAGATGTAGTACAGTGGACCCTCGGAAATCGAACACTCCCAACTCGCCCTATTATGTAAGTTTATTATTGTAAGTATATAGGTGTATTTTTGGGGGTCTGAAATGGCCTAATCTAATTTACATCATTCCTTATTGGGAATAAATTCATTTGGTAACAGCACTTGAACACCATTCTGGAATGAAGAATGTTCGATTTCCAGGGGTCCACTGTACTACTATTACTTTCCTGTTCGTTACTTATTGTATTTTTTCTAACACACTAGTTATCTCCCACCAAGGTTAGGAGGCCCAAAAAAGAGAAATACTTCACTATCACTCACTCCATCATCATCATCATCGTGCCAGAGGCATACCAACACTACAGCTCAGATGCCTCTCCAAACTTCAATATCCCTATTCCCTCCTTCAGAGTGCAAACACTATATTACTCTTTACATCCAGGTCTCAAGTCCGGCTAACTGGTTTCCCCGAATTCCTTTGTAAATGTTACCTTGCTCACACTCCAACAACATGCCTGTTGGATATCCAAGTCCCTCACATTTAAAACCACCTTTACTCCTTCCCTCCAACCTTTACTATGATGACCCCCTACCCTTCCTTCCCTTCACTACAGATTTATACTCCTTCCAAGTCATCCTATTTTGTTCCATACTCTCTAAATGTCCAAACCACCTCAACAACACCTCTTCAACCCTCTGGATAATACTTTAGTAACCCCACACCTCCTTCTAATCTCCAAACTACAGATTATGTGCATAATATGTACACCACACATTGCCCTCAGACATGACATCTCCACTGCCTCCAATCTTCTCCTCACTGTAATGTTTAAAACTCATGGTTCACACTCATATAAGAGTGCTGGTACCTCTTTACTCTGATGCAGTTCTCTTTTTGCCAATATGGATAATGTTTTTTGTCTCCACACATGCCTCAATGCACCACCCATCATTTTTCCTTCCCATTTCTTTGGTTCACCTCATCTTTCATTGATCTGTCCATTGAGAATTCCACTCCTAAATATCTGAACTTACTCAATTCCTTTATACTCATTCCAATCAGATATCCAGTCTTTCATTACCTAAATTTTTTGGTTACTCTGATCATCTTGCTCTTTCCTGTGTTCACTTCTAAATTCCCATTTTTACATACCCTCCCAAATTTGTCCATCAACCTTTGGAACTTCTCTTCAGAATCTCCCAGAAGCACCATGTCATCAGTAAAAAGCAGCTGTGACAACTCCAACTGATAAACCTGACTAAACAGTGTCAGATTCATAGCTGACCTAACACTCAATTTGCTCTTTGCTAGAACTCCCTTCCAGTCTACATACAGTTCAGTTGACCCCTCTACTTAACAGGTATGCCATTGGAAATGCTGAGCGGCCAGGTCTGCCCCATAAGATTGGCTGGCTGGACCACCTAGCTAATGCTACTCGTCAGTACTATTATAGCAACAGTACAGGTGGCCCAACGTTAAGGGTGAGTGAATCTTTTGTGTGTAATGACCTATTCATAGTTACATAGTTGCAGTTATAGGAAGAGAGCCAAGTTACTCTGTCCCACTTTTGGTATTTTGTTTCATTATATAATTTTTAAAGTTTCACTTGTTGTAGCACTTGCTCTACTACCTCCTCTTGTAACCCATCCCATTATTCTTTCACTCTTTGAGAAGAACAACTTTTTTAGTATTCTTTTGGCAGCTTTCCTTGTTTATTGGTATGACAGGATGTCATCTTTATGAATTTTCTTTTATTCCTTTACAATATTATAATTGGTTATCAAATCTCCTCTTTTTCACTTATCAGCCAGCGTTAGCATGTCTTATTCTGTCTGTCTTTCTTTCTGCAGTAGCTCAATATTTTTGTTTTAAGCTCAAAAGGCAATTTTGTAGCTTATGGCTTGGTGGCTAAAGCTCTCGCTTCACACGGCGAGGGCCTGGGTTCGATTCCCAGCCAGGGCAGAAACATTGGACGTGTTTCTTTACACCTGTTGTTTATGTTCCCCATCAGTAAAATGGGTACCTGGATGTTAGTCTACTGGTGTGGGTCGCATCCTAGGACACTGACCTAATCTGCCCATAATGCTCAGCATAACAAGGGACTTTCTATATAGTAGTATGTCATTGATGTCAGCTAGGCCTGTATACCATGTACATGTACTTGTAGTAAATAAAGATTATATCACTGCTGCATATTCCAGTTTTGGTCTACCACTTGTGAACAGCTTTCTTTTAGTATTTCTCACAATTCTATTAATATTATCTTCCAAAGACACTCTTGTGTCAGTGATGACTCCCAAGACTCCTCTTTTTGTTTGATTCTTTTAATTTTTATGAGATAATAGTATATTCCTTGTGTGCGTATCTTTGTTTCTCCCATTTATATTATCTGGTACATGGCACTTACCTACATTAATTTTCTATCCATTTCATCCTGCAGGAATACAATAATTTTTATTGCTTGTCATGCATAGGATCCTTGTATCATCTGTAAAGTTGTTCACAATTTTTATTCCTTCTAGCAAATCATTTATAAGATTTTTTAAATGCTGATTCTCACAGCATTCCAATGGAAACATTACCTTACAGGGCAGTTTACCTCCTGTAATTATTACCATTTACTTATCAAACAAAATTTCTCATTAATTGCATGAGTTTTCCTTTTATTCATCCTTCATTTTGAAGTTTACACATTAGTATTTCATGAACTATTTGAAGCCTACCTTGGTCTAGATGAATGCTCTCTCTTCATTTCTTTCTTGAATAATTTCAGTTACCTTCATAGTAACTTCATAGGTTTGATATCAAGAAGTTAATGATCGGAGGATCTTCCCCATATCTGGCTTTGCATACTGGTTTTCTTTTTTCCATTGAACTGAATGTTTATTCTGATGTAGCGAGATCCCTGAGGGTTTACTCTCTTGCACACACACACACGCGTGCTCCTGGAGGGGCCAGGAGCTGAGTCTCGACCCCTGCAACCACAATTAGGTGAGTACACACATGCACACACACACGCATGCACGCACACACGCGCGCGTTTGAGCTCCGTTAATTTGCGTTTTTTTCTGACGGTTCCAGAGGGGATAGAGCGCAGCAAATAGGCGTGTGCAAATCCTGAAGTGCATATAATCATTTAAATCCCGCAAAAGGGAAATACAAGTGATCACAGAAGAGAAAAATATAGATAATAGTGCCAAGTGTATAGTGCTGGGTACAAGCTGACAAGGGTAAGAGGCGAGATGGGAACAGGGAAGTGGTTGTGAACTAGGCCTAACGGTGTTGCCACACAGCACGTCGTGGTGTTTATGACGAATAAGGGGACCCAAGACAGGGAGATAAGAGATAAGGATAGGTGTGTTAGTGAATACAGTGAAAAAGAAACGAAGGAGGGGCAAGGAACCAGGAGTATGCCAAATTGAGAAGAAATGAGCAGTAGCAACTGAGCAGAACCGAACGTCAGGCTACCGGATGTAATGTACAAAATCCTTTTTGTGGTTTGCATGAGGGATCTGGCCCTGCAATACTGACAGCTGAGGGTATAATCCAGCTCTGGAGAGCTGAATATCATGCATAGAGCACTTAACACATAGTAAGGGAGATAAACTAGGGAGGGAGGAAACCACAGGCTGGTGTCACACACAGCGAGCGAGTGCGCAGGCACTGTCAGACAAATACAATAACCTAGGACAGCCCAGGACTTAGAGGGGCTTATTTTATTGCTAAATTAAGGTAGGATTCTGAACTTAACTGATATGCCAAGCGCGCGCGCACACACACACACACACACACACACACACACACACACACACACACACACACACACACACACACACACACACACACACACACACACACACACACACACACACACACACACACACACACACATACATACACATACGCCCCCGGTGGCCTAGTGGGTAAAGCTCTTGCTTGACGCACGGAGGGGCCGGGTTCAATTCCCGGTGGGGCAGAAACATTTCGAAGTGTTTCCTTACATACACATACACACACATATATACAACAGGCCTAGTGTCTAATTGACATGTGCCTAGGACAAAATGGTAACTAACACACACACACACACACACACACACACACACACACACACACACACACACACACATACATACATACATAGTGATCATTTCGTTCTGTTTTGATTATATAGTTGAGCTACAAGTGGAGAGGGGAGCAGGAATAGGAAGGGAGAAACGAAACTACAATAGGGGGGACTACACAAGCATGAGGAACTCCCTACAAGACGTTCAGTGGGAGAGAGAATTGGCAGGAAAACCAGTAAAAGAAATGATGGAATATGTGACAACCAAATGCAAAGAGGCAGAGGAGAGGTTTGTCCCCAAGGGAAACAGAAGTAATAGGAAGACCAGAACGAGTCCTTGGTTCACCCAAAGGTGTAGGGAGGCAAAAACTAAGTGCACTAGAGAATGGAAAAAGTACAGAAGACATAGGACCCAGGAAAATAAAGAGATTAGCTGAAGAGCAAGAAACGAATATGCACAGGTAAGAAGGGAGGCTCAGCGACAATACGAAAATGATATAGCATCAAAATTCAAGTCTGACCCGAAGCTGTTGTATAGCCACATCAGGAGGAAAACAACAATCAAGGTCCAGGTAATCAGGCTGAGGAAGGAAGGTGGGGAGTTCACAAGAAACGCCCAAGAGGTATGTGAGGAGCTCAACATGAGATTTAAAGAAGTCTTTACAGAGGAGACAGGAAGGACTCCAGGAATTCAGAATAGGGAGGTATACCAACAAGTGCTGGATGAAATACACACAACTGAGGAGGAAGTGAAGAAGCTGCTATGTGAACTCGATACCTCAAAAGCGGTGGGACCTGACAACATTTCTCCGTGGGTCCTTAGAGAGGGAGCAGAGATGTTGAGTGTGCCACTAACAAAATTCTTCAACACATCCATTAAAACTGGGCAACTACCTGAGGTGTGGAAGATGGCAAATATAGTCCCAATTTTTAAGAAAGGAGACAGACACGAGGCATTAAACTACAGGCCTGTGTCACTGACGTGTATAGTATGCAAAGTCATGGAGAAGATCATCATGAGGAGAGTGGTGGAGCACCTAGAAAGACACAAGCTTATAAATAACAACCAGCATGGTTTCAAGGAAGGAAAATCCTGTGTCACAAACCTACTGGAGTTTTATGACAAGGTAACAGAAGTAAGACAGGAGGGAGGTGGGTGAATAGACTGCATTTTCTTGGACTGCAAGAAGGCATTCAACACAGTTCCTCACAAGAGGTTAATGCAAAAGCTAGAGGATTAGGCACACGTAACAGGAAAGGCACTGCAATGGATCAGAGAATATCTGACAGGGAGGCAACAACGAGTCATGGTACATGACGAGGTGTCAGAGTGGGCACCTGTGACGAGTGGGGTTCCACAAGGGTCAGTCCTGGGACCGGTACTGTTTTTGGTATATGTGAATGACATAATGGAAGGAATAGACTCAGAAGTGTCCCTGTTTGCAGATGATGTGAAGTTAATGAGAAGAATTAAATCAGTCGAGGATCAGGCAGGACTACAAAGAGACCTGGACAGGCTACAAGCCTGGTCCAGTAACTGGCTCCTTGAATTTAACCCTGCCAAATGTAAAGTCATGAAAATTGGGGAAGGGCAAAGAAGACCACAGACAGAGTATAGTCTAGGTGGCCAAAGACTGCAAACCTCACTCAAGGAAAAAGATCTTGGGGTGAGTATAATACCGAGCACATCTCCTGAGACACACATTAATCAGATAACTGCTACAGCATATGGGCGGCTGGCAAACCTAAGAATAGCATTCCAATACCTCACTAAGGAATCGTTCAAGACTCTGTACACCATATACGTCAGGCCCATACTGGAGTATGCAGCACCAGTTTGGAACCCACACCTGGTCAAGCATGTCAAGAAACTAGAGAAAGTGCAAAGGTTTGCAACAAGACTAGTCCCAGAGCTAAGGGGATTGTCCTACGAAGAAAGGTTAAGGGAAATCGGCCTGACGACACTAGAGGACAGGAGGGATAGGGGAGACATGATAACGACATATAAAATACTGTGAGGAATAGATAAGGTGGACAGAGAGAAGATGTTCCAGAGAGGGGACACAGAAACAAGGGGTCACAATTGGAAGTTGAAGACTCCTATGAGTCAAAGAGATGTTAGGAAGTATTTCTTCAGTCATAGAGTTGTCAGGAAGTGGAATAGCCTAGAAAGTGACGTAGTGGAGGCAGGAACCATACATAGTTTTAAGACGAGGTTTGATAAAGCTCGTGGAACAGGGAGAGAGAGGACCTAGTAGCAATCAGTGAAGAGGCAGGGCCAGGAGCTATGAATCGACCCCTGCAACCACAAATAGGTGAGTACAAATATGTGAGTACACACACGCACACACACACACACACAGTTAAAATAATTAAATCAGTCGAGGATCAGGCAGGACTACAAAGAGACCTGGACAGGCTACAAGCCTGGTCCAGTAACTGGCTCCTAGAATTTAACCCTGCCAAATGTAAAGTCATGAAGATCAGGGAAGGGCAAAGAAGACCGCTGACAGAGTATAGTCTAGGTGGCCAAAGACTGCAAACCTCACTCAAGAAAAAAGATCTTGGGGTGAGTATAATACCGAGCACATCTCCTGAGGCTCACATCAATCAGATAACTGCTGCAGCATACGGGCGGCTGGCAAACCTAAGAATAGCATTCCAATACCTCACTAAGGAATCATTCAAGACTCTGTACACCATATACGTCAGGCCCATACTGGAGTATGCAGCACCAGTTTGGAACCCACACCTGGTCAAGCACGTCAAGAAGTTAGAGAAAGTGCAGAGGTTTGCAACAAGACTAGTCCCAGAGCTAAGGGGATTGTCCTACGAAGAAAGGTTAAAGGAAATCGGCCTGACGACACTAGAGGACAGGAGGGTTAGGGGAGACATGATAACGACATGTAAAATACTGCGAGGAATAGATAAGGTGGACAGAGACAAGATGTTCCAGAGAGGGGACACAGAAACAAGGGGTCACAATTGGAAGTTGAAGACTCCTATGAGTCAAAGGGATGTTAGGAAGTATTTCTTCAGTCATAGAGTTGTCAGGAAGTGGAATAGCCTAGAAAGCGATGTAGTGGAGGCAGGAACTATTTATAGTTTTAAGACGAGGTTTGATAAAGCTCATGGAGCAGGGAGAGAGAGGACCTAGTAGCAATCAGTGAAGAGGTGGGGCCAGGAGCTATGACTAGACCCCTGCAACCACAAATAGGTGAGTACAAATAGGTGAGTACACACACACACACAAGAGGCAGGGCCAGGAGCTATGTCTCGACCCCTGCAACCACAATAGGTGAGTACAACTAGGTGAGTACACACACACACACACACAGATGAATGATGAATGTGTGGGAAACTAGTGAGGGACACAACAAAAACAATAATTTTAAAAAATTTAACTGATAGTAAAATTTTAAATCACAAAACAGGCAAAAACCAAGGGGTTGGGGACATTGGCAGTACATGTGGGGACATAAGGGGCAGTAAGATAAAAGAAAAT
>WNWK01054735.1:0-11467 GCA_009830355.1 Cherax destructor
TAAAAAGGTTCTGGATTCTAAAGAAAAACAGAATGCAGATTTTTAACAGACTTTGCAAAGCCTTTGACAAGTGCGACCATGGTGTAATAGCCCCCAAAATGCGTGAAAAAGGAATAACGGGAAAAGTGGGTAGATGGATCTATAATTTCCAACAAGTAGAACACAAAAGTAGTAGTCAACAGAGTTAAGTCGGGGGCTACGTGAAAATTCTGTTCCAAAAGGCACAGTACTCGTTCACACCCTTCCCCATCCTCATATCGGACATGCAGGGATATAAACCACAGTGCCGTGTTTTTTTGCAGATGACACCCGAATCTGGCTTTCCCCCTTGAAGACCTGCAAACCCCAACAAATAAACCAAATTTTTAAATGGGCTGCAGAAAACAATAAAAAGTTCAATAGGAAAAATTTCAATTACTCAGATAGGGAAAACGTGAAATTAAAATCTCTCATACAAAAAAAATTTCCCAAACCCTCAATGAGCGAAAAACTAATGTCAAAGACCTGGGAGTGATCATGTCAGAGGATCTCACCTTCAAGGACCATAACACCGTAGCAACCCATCTGCTAGAAAAATGACAGGATGGAAAAGAGAACCTTCAAACCCGGGGATGCCGCCCATGTTGCCCTTTTTCGGGTCCTTGTTCTATCTAGGCGGGAATATTGCTGCACACTAACTGCACCTTTAAAGGCAGGTGAATTGACCGAAAATGTGCAGAAACCTTCACGGCCGCAAAATGCGATAAAACCTCATACTGGGAACGCTTGAAGTTCCTAACCTGTACTCCTAAAATACAGGCGGGAGATCATTATTAAAAACACGTGGAAAATTCTCGGGGGATTGAACCAAACTTGCCCCGGGGAATCCTCCCTCAAAAAAAAGACTCGGCAGGCGATGAAATTTACCTCAGTAAAAACGGATCCCACTAGCACGTTGAGGACACAATAAGTGTCAGGGCCCAAGACCCTGCCTCTGCCATCGGGTTCCCCAAACCCCCGGTGTCTTCAAGCAGGCACTGGACGGCACTAAAGTCGATACCTGACCAGCCGGCGTGGTTCTATGTTGGTGCGTGCGGCCAGACGAACAGCCTGGTTGATCAGTCTCGATCTAACATGAGGCCTGGTCACAGACCGGGCCGCGGGCGTTGACTGGCACTCTCCCGGTATCTCCAGGATCGACCAACACCAGTCGACTAACATTTCTGATGGGGGAACATAGCAGGGACGCGGTGTCTTACGGAAAACGTCCCTAGAAAATCGAAACCTGGACCTCAGTGTGTGAGCTGAGTGGGGTAGCGATCAGCTACCTGATTGATTTGTCAGGAAACAGGACAAGTTTTTACAGATAAATATCTTCGCCATTCTTTGTATGGACTGATGAACCACTGTGTGGCGAAAAGTTTCCTCAGTAAAGATACCCCAAATGTTGCATATTTTCATTTATCAGGACAAGTTTAACCGTTTTCGCCAGAAACAGTACAAGTTTAACCTGACTACGATTGGTTAATGGGGTAAAGCTATCAACTACACGAGGGTCATAAGTGGTCCTCAGGGAGACTTTAAAAAAAAATTCACAAACTTTATTGTTCTCTGGGTTGCTGGGAATTTTCTAAACGAATATGATATGAATGTTTATGGGGAAATCCCCTTTTTTAAAAAAAAATAAATGGCTCTTTGATTTTCTCCTTCCCATAAAGTAGAACACACAATGAGCATCAACAAAAAAATTTAGTCCATCCCAAAGTGACAAGCGTTTTTGTTTGCCCCAACACACATTTAAATACACGTTAAAATATAAAGATAAACTGTTAATAATGAAAAACTGCAATTCTAGGAGGTCCTCAGACACATGTACTCTATATTTCTACACATTTGTAATGGTGACATCACTGATATTCATTACAGGAAATTTATACAAAAAAAGAAATATGACTCTTAGCTCTGTTACTGCCATATCTTCCATATAAACAAAATGGAATATGTATTTCAAATAAGTGCTCAGAAGAAGAATATTAGAAACAATAGTTTTGAGTTGATTTTCTGAAATCTTATCTGCCATTTTCTCTACTTTTTTTATCTATGAACCTCTTGTAGGTTTTTGTCGTTTTTTTGAAAAGAGGCTGTTATACCCGTGACTCGCGAAATCAAAGCCCATTGTAAACAAACGACGGTACGGGGGGGGAAATGCGGCTAAAAGTGTAAAACCCCAGGAGCGAGTTCAAACCCCACCCGTACCGTGAGCGTGATCAAGGGCCCAGGACTGAAACGTCTAGGGCGTGTCTAGTGTTTGCTTGATGTTTTCTAAACCGACTTGTCGGTATTTTTTACCAAGGTTTATACCGTCGTCTCTTATACCGATATTTTCAGCAATGTATTTACATTCAGAAAATATTATAACTCAGTTATTCCTTAAATAAAAAAGATCCCCCATCAAACTTTATTATTTTTTTTTAATTTCCATATTTGTTTAAGCTTCTGGATTGAAGATTTTTTTTTAGGGGTGACTTATAATTTTCACACAACCCTGGCTGACCAGTGGTCTAACACAAACCCTGGCTGACCAGTGGTCTACACAACCCTGGCTGACCAGTGGTCTAACACACAACCCTGGCTGACCAGTGGTCTACACACAACTGGCCCCCCCTGGCTGACCAGTGGTCTAACACACCCTGGCTGACCAGTGGTCAAACACAACCCTGGCTGACCAGTGGTCTAACACAAAACCCCTGGCTGACCAGTGGTCTAACACACAACCCTGGCTGACCAGTGGTCTAACACACACCCTGGCTGACCAGTGGTCTAACACACAACCCTGGCTGACCAGTGGTCTAAAAACCCTGGCTGACCAGTGGTCTACAACAACCCTGGCTGACCAGTGGTCTAACAACCCCCTGGCTGACCAGTGGCCCAACACACAACCCTGGCTGACCAGTGGTCTAACACCAACCCTGGCTGACCAGTGGCCCAAACACAAAACCCCTGGCTGACCAGTGGTCTAACACACAACCCTGGCTGACCAGTGGTCTAACACACAACCCTGGCTGACCAGTGGTCTAACACACAACCCTGGCTGACCAGTGGTCTACACAAAACCCTGGGACCAGTGGTCAACACACAACCCTGGCTGACCAGTGGTCTAACACACAACCCTGGCTGACCAGTGGTCAACACACAACCCTGGCTGACCAGTGGTCTAACACAAAACCCTGGCTGACCAGTGGTCTAACACAACCCTGGCTGACCAGTGGTCTAACACACAACCCTGGCTGACCAGTGGTCTAACACACAACCCTGGCTGACCAGTGGTCTAACACACAACCCTGGCTGACCAGTGGTCCAACACACAACCCTGGCTGACCAGTGGTCTAACACACAACCCTGGCTGACCAGTGGTCTAACACACAACCCTGGCTGACCAGTGGTCTAACACACAACCCTGGATGACCAGTGGTCTAACACACAACCCTGGCTGACCAGTGGTCCAACACACAACCCTGGCTGACCAGTGGTCTAACACACAACCCTGGCTGACCAGTGGTCCAACAACACACAACCCTGGCTGACCAGTGGTCCAACAACACACAACCCTGGCTGACCAGTGGTCTAACACACAACCCTGGCTGACCAGTTGTCCAACAACACACAACCCTGGCTGACCAGTGGTCCATCACACAACCCTGGCTGACCAGTGGTCCAACAACACACAACCCTGGCTGACCAGTGGTCCAACAACACACAACCCTGGCTGACCAGTTTAAATCCCTATTTTAGGAATTAAAGCATTCTTGTCTCTGGTGAAAAGGTTGTGTACAGTCTTCACGACCCTAATGTAGCCAATAGGATTTAAAACCCCATTAAACAACCATCCAAATATACAGAGTCGACCCAACGACAAACTTTAAACTACCCAAAATATGCGATATTTCAGGACGACCACAGGGTGGAGAGAATACACAGTGAATGCAGAACTAACTAAGGGCAACTCCACGTCGCCTGGTGAGGATGGTATTACCTACAATATACTAAGATTGCTGTGTCGAGTACCAGGCAATCCTTTACATACAACATGAGCTATGTAACTGGGGAGCTCCCTAAATCTTGGACCAACAGCCTCATCATTCCCATTCCTAAGCCCAATCAACAAAATTCCTTTCGCCCAATATCTCTTACTAGCTGCTTATGTAAAACATTTGAGAGGATGATTCTTAATCGTCTCATGTACAGAATCAAACATTTTTTTGTCCCCCCGGTTGCATGGTTTCATGCATGGAAGGAGTGTGCACCATTGCATAGCCACCTTTCTCACTCTGCACACTGACAGTTCATACACTACCTTCCTAGACCTTTAATCTGCTTTTGATGTTGCCAACCGACATGTAATCATTAGTGAACTTGCCAGAATGGATGTTGGAGGATGGCTTCTCCGCTGGATTAAAGGTTACCTGTCCAACAGAAAGTCTTCTGTGTTGTTCCAGGGGCATAGAAGTATAACTAAAGACTTTGAATTAGGAACCCCACAGGGAGGTGTGCTCAGTCCCACTCTATTCAATATTCTAATTAATGCCTTACTTAATGCTATGCCTAGCCAGCCCCATCATTATATGATCAGTTTTGCTGATGATATAATGATTCACACCACCGGATTCTCCAACACCCAAAACATCCCTAACCATGTACTAGCCTCGTGTCAGGACCTGGGGTTGATAATCTCTACTGATAAAACAAAGATACTCAATAGGCGTCCTCCTCGACAGAGAGGCACAGTTCGCCAGGTCCAGTTGCATGATGGGTCTCTTCTAGAATATGTAAACAGATACAGGTATTTAGGCTTTGAGGTCCCACTACTTGGACCTGTTGTAACGAGACTTTGTCGTCAATACAAAGAAAGGCTGAGAGCACTTAGAGTTGTGGCAGGGTTTCACCCCAGGTATGGTGCTAATGTTAAAATTGTGAAAATGATGTATCTTGCTTATATTAGATCATTGGTTAATTATGCTGCGCCACTACTTGCTCTTTTGTCTGACTGGAAGCTTGGAGGGCTGGAAAACTGCAGAACGAAGCAATGAGGATCATTTTAGGATGCCCTCGTACTGCCAAAATTTTAAATATGCAGAAAGAACTTGATATTCCAAGCATCAGAGATCGTGTTACTGAAATAAATATCCTAATTGGGGTTAATATGCTCAGGCAAGCCCATTCAAACCCCTGCACAGAAGCCCTCCAAACTTTCCTCAGCACTGGTGAACATCCCTCCAGATGGATCGAAAAAACTGGAACCGACCTCCGCATGAATCAAATAAATGATCTGTGGCAAGTAAGACAACAGCGGCACTTCTCCGCTCCATGGAATATTACCCCATTCCAAACTATCCCTCCATTTCCCCCCAAACTACTTCTTAAATCACAACCAAAGCTTCGCCTTGAAGCCAAACATGATGCCTTAAGCTGTATTGATAATTTAGCCAAACAGCACACTCTCTCACAAATTATTTACGTTGATGGTTCTGTTCACCAATCCACTGGTGCAGCTGGTAGTGCTGCTGTTGTCATACAGAGTGATGGCTCTCTTAAAGAAATTGGAGCACGCATCAATAACTGGGCCTCTACCCTTCAGACAGAACTGTTTGCCATACTCCTTGCACTCAAATGCGTCCATGTATCTAAGATTGACTCTCTAATTGTAACTGATTCTCTGTCATCCATAAATGCTCTCAACTCATCAAGTATAACTTGTAGCATGCTTGTGTCAGAAGTACAAAACTAATTCCAACCACACAATAGAGCGAAAAACTAATGTCAAAGACCTGGGAGTGATCATGTCAGAGGATCTCACCTTCAAGGACCATAACAATGTAGCAATTGCATCTGCTCGAAAAATGACAGGATGGATAATGAGAACCTTCAAAACCAGGGATGCCAAGCCCATGTTGACACTTTACAGATCGCTTGTTCTATCTAGGCTGGAATATTGCTGCACACTAACTGCACCTTCAAGGCGGGTGAAATTGCTGACCTTGAAAATGTGCAGAGAACCTTCACCGCACGCATAAGTGCGATAAACCACCTCAATTACTGGGAACGCTTGAAGTTCCTAAACCTGTACTCTCTAGAACGCAGGCGGGAGAGATACATTATTATATACACATGGAAAATTCTCGAGGGATTAGTACCAAACTTGCACACAAAATCACTCCGTACGAAACAAAAGACTCGGCAGGCGATGTAACATCCCCCAATGAAGAGCAGGGTGCTACTAGCACGTTGAGGGACAACACAATAAGTGTGAGGGCCCAAGATTGTTCAACTGCCTCCCAGCATACATCAGGGGGATTACCAACAAACCCCTGGCTGTCTTCAAGCAGGCACTGGACAGGCACCTCAAGTCGGTATCGGATCAGCCGGGCTGTGGTTCGTACGTTGGACTGCGTGCGGCCAGCAGTAACAGCCTGGTTGATCAGGCTCTGGTCCAACAAGAGGCCTGGTCACAGACCGGGCCGCGGGGGCGTTGACCCCTGGAATTCTCTCCAGGTAGACTCCAGGTAGCCAGACACAGGTATGGTAGGATTCTGGATAGTAGAGTCAGAGTGCACATGCTGTGGATTCCATCTCACATTGGTCTTCAGATGCATGATAGAACTGATAAATTGGCTAAGTTTTATGCTTTCAAAGAGGGGGTAGATTACAATCTTGGCTTGTCAGTTAGCAGTTTGAGAACAATAATACGAAAAGAACTTCAACTGAATTTTATTGACTTAAGACTCAGGGAGATTGACACCAGTCAGTCCATCTATCATCATTCTATCATGCAGGAGGAGCCACATGTCTATGGTGCATCCAACAAAATAAGCAGACTCTTGGATGTCACTACCGCCCGCCTCCGGCTGGGTTACAAGTATCTTTGGCAGGTTAAATCACCACCACCAGATGTAGACCAAACAAAATGTAAACTTTGCCAGTTGGATTATTGTCACACCCTGCGTCATTATGTACTGGAGTGCGATAAAATTAATGAATTCAGAGACTACTCACTCAGAAATGTTCAAGATATGTCAAAGTATTTTATCCACAGTTGTATATTACAGACCATGCTGGAAAAATATGACCCCTGTGGTTTAGCGCTTCTATTTGATTATAATAATCTGGAAAAATACCCTGACTTTGCTCCCTGTAAATAAAGCATTGCCACTGTGTGTGTGTACTCACCTAATTGTGGTTGCAGGGGTCGAGACTCAGCTCCTGGCCCCGCCTCTTCGCTGCCCGCTACTGGGTCTCTGCTCTCCCTGCTCCATGAGCTTTATCATGTGTGTGTATGTATGTGTGTTAGTTACCATTTTGTCCTAGGCGCATGTCGATTGAAAACTCCTGTGTATGTATGTGTGTGTGTGTGACCCAACAATTAAAACTTGCACCAATAACTCATTACAGTTGTGACCGGGTGTACACTAGTGAATTGTTCATTATTTTATAATTTGTTCATGATTGTAACCATGTATAAACGTAAGTAAGTAAATTTACTTACATGATTCATTACCTTTGTAACTTGTGAGTTCATTACCTTGTAACTTGTAAGTTCATTACCTTTGTAACTTGTGAGTTCATTACCTTTGTAACTTGTGAGTTCATTACCTTTGTAACTTGTGAGTTCATTACCTTTGTAACTTGTGAGTTCATTACCTTTGTAACTTGTGAGTTCATTACCTTTGTAACTTGTAAGTTCATTACCTTTGTAACTTGTGAGTTCATTACCTTTGTAACTTGTGAGTTCATTACCTTTGTAACTTGTGAGTTCATTATCTTTGTAACTTGTGAGTTCATTACCTTAACGTAGTTCATTACCTTTGTAACTGAGTTCATTACCTTTGTAACTTGTGAGTTCATTATCTTTGTAACTTGTGAGTTCATTACCTTTGTAACTTGTAGTTCATTACCTTTGTAACTTGTGAGTTCATTACCTTTAACTTTGGTTCATTACCTTGAACTGGAGTTCATTACCTTTGTAACTTGTGAGTTCATTACCTTTGTAACTTGTAAGTTCATTACCTTTGTAACTTGTGAGTTCATTACCTTTGTAACTTGTGAGTTCATTACCTTTGTAACTTGTGAGTTCATTACCTTTGTAACTTGTGAGTTCATTACCTTTGTAACTTGTGAGTTCATTACCTTTGTAACTTGTGAGTTCATTACCTTTGTAACTTGTAGTTCATTACCTTTGTAACTTGTGAGTTCATTACCTTTGTAACTTGTGAGTTCATTACCTTTGTAACTTGTGAGTTTATTATCTTTGTAACTTGTGAGTTCATTACCTTTGTAACTTGTGAGTTCATTACCTTTGTAACTTGTGAGTTCATTACCTTTGTAGCTTGTGAGTTCATTACTTTGTAACTTGTGAGTTCATTATCTTTGTAACTTGTGAGTTCATTATCTTTGTAACTTGTGAGTTCAACCTTTAGCTGAGTTCATTATCTTTGTAACTTGTGAGTTCATTACCTTGTAACTTGCTCAGCTATCAAAACTTTGGGGCCCAGTCCTGGACCCATTATGTACCTCTGTAATCTTTTGACTACCGCCCACAGGATGGGTATGGGGTGCATAATAAAGATATTAAACTAACTAACTGAGGATCAACTGAGCCAGCTGTCAGGACAAGTGCAGCGAGGGTTCCAATGAGCTCCATTCAGGAACCCAAGATCACTCTCAAATAGAATAAAAAAAATGACCCGCAGGGCAGCTGTAAAACAGATGTTTACTTAAAAATCAGCTGATTCATTAATAAAAACTGAATAACAACCAATATCTGTCTTAACAGTCTCAGGACAACCAACATCTGTCTTAACAGTCTCAGGACAACCAACATCTGTCTTAACAGTCTCAGGACAACCAACATCTGTCTTAACAGTCTCAGGACAACCAGCATCTGTCTTAACAGTCTCAGGACAACCAGCATCTGTCTTAACAATCCCCAGGACAACCAACATCTGTCTTAACAGTCTCAGGACAACCAGCATCTGTGTTAACAGTCTCAGGACAACCAGCATCTGTCTTAACAGTCTCAGGACAACCAGCATCTGTCTTAATCTCAGGACAACCAACATCTGTCTTAACAGTCTCAGGACAACCAGCATCTGTCTTAACAGACTCAGGACAACAAGCGTCTGTCTTAACAGTCTCAGGACAACCAGCGTCTGTCTTAACAGTCTCAGGACAACCAACATCTGTCTTAACAGTCTCAGGACAACCAGCATCTGTCTTAACAGTCTCAGGACAACCAGCATCTGTCTTAACAGTCTCAGGACAACCAGCATCTGTCTTAACAGTCTCATGACAACCAACATCTGTCTAACAGTCTCAGGACAACCAGCATCTGTCTTAACAATCTCAGGACAACCAGCATCTGTCTTAACAGTCTCAGGACAACCAGCATCTGTCTTAACAGTCTCAGGACAACCAGCATCTGTCTTAACAGTCTCAGGACAACCAGCATCTGTCTTAACAGTCTCAGGACAACCAGCATCTGTCTTAACAGTCTCGTGACAACCAACATCTGTCTTGACAGTCTCGGACATCAACATCTGTCTTAACAGTCTCAGGACAACCCACATCTGTCTTAACAGTCTCAGGACAACCCACATCTGTCTTAACAGTCTCAGGACAACCAACATTTGTCTTAACAGTCCAGTAATTAAACATCTCAATAGTCAGTATTTTAATTGACGGGTTCTCCATATTAACTCCATTTTCTATGAATTTAGAGGTACGAGAACGTGGAATAGTTTTTTATGGATAACTTTAACAAATTTGAAGTGCTTAACAAACTTTGCACGAACGCTATATAATTGTAAAGTTTTGTATTATGCTATGCATGAGGAATTAATAAATATTATTATTAATGAAGTATTCTCCAATGGTGCTTGTAATAACCGTAATTTTTAAAAGGGTATAGGGGGTAAGCCAGTGGAAGGCCTCGGTCAGATGACCAGAAGCTCCAGCTGTGGGGTCATCAAATAATAATAATAATATCTTTATTTACTACAAGTACATGTACATGGTATACAGGCCTAGCTGACATCAGTGACATATTACTAAATAGAAAGTCCCTTGTTATGTTGAGCATTTCGGGCAGATTAGGTCAGTGTCCCAGGATGCGACTCACACCAGTCGACTAACACCCAGGTACCCATTTTACTGATGGGGAACATAGACAACAGGTGTAAAGAAACACGCCCAATGTTTCTGCCCTGGCTGGGAATCGAACCCAGGCCCTCGCCGTGTGAAGCGAGAGCTTTAGCCACCAGACCACCAAATGACTAAGTAAAGTAAAGTAAAGTAAAGTAAAGTAAATTTTATTTCGTTGCAGATTACATAGGTATTGGTAGTTACAATGTAAATTGAGTGCAAGGAGCCACTGACATGCCATGGCATTAGGGCAGCTTATTCTAGTAACTTAAAGACTATGTACTTAATATTAGAGAAATTTATTGAGTTTATTCTAGTTAAAAATTGTTTTCAAAATTACAATATGATGAAATTTTACTGTTTAAATTATTATATAATGATATTAGATTGTTACAGTAATGGTAATATGGAATTTAGATTATCTTAAGGAAAATAACATTGAGCATTTTTGACATTAACTTATAATATGAGTATTTAGTTTTGATTGAGTGGGGGTAACATAATAGTAACATATTATTAAAAATTGAGATTATCGTATAGGAAAGTAATAATGAGCATTTTCAGAGTAGTTTATAGTATGATCATTTAGTTTTGGGTGAGTAGGTGGTTTTGAGTTATCTTAAATTGATTTTCAGACAAGATTATCTTTATATTTACTGGTAGTGAATTCAGATTCTTGGGCCCTTTATGTGCATAGAATTTTACATAGGTTGATATGAACACGGGGTATATCAAAAAGTGATCTGTGTCTTGTGTTGTGGTCATGGGTCCTATTAAAGTTGGTGAGAATTTTGAGCGGAGGTTTATATTAGAGTGTAAAGTTTTATATATGTAGTAGGCACAAGAGTAAGTATGAATGTTCTTTACGGTGAGTAGTTTGAGACTTTTGAATATTGGTGGAGTATGCTGTCTAGAGTGGGAATTTGTTATCATTCTGACTGGGCCTTTTTGTTGTGTTATAAGAAGAAGAACATAAGAACATAAGAAAGAAGGAACACTGCAGCAGGCCTACTGGCCCATGCGAGCAAGTCCAAATCTCCCACCGGCTTAAGCCAATGCCCCGACCCAGCCAGGTCAGGTTACATTCACTTAAGGAAGGAGCAGGCATCTGACCTAGTAGCACAAACTAGTCAGGTCCAACTCACACCCACCGTCCCACTCATATTTATCTAGCCTATTTTAAAACTACACAACGTTTAGCCTCTATAACTGTACTCGGAGTTTGTTCCACTCATCGACAACTCTATTACCAAACCAATGCTTTCCTATATCCTTCCTGAATCTGAATTTATCC
>WNWK01054736.1:0-11467 GCA_009830355.1 Cherax destructor
CACGTGACCCAACATCTGTCCTGGGGCCCTGGAGGAGATCCCGAAGTACCGTGGAAATCTGCCTCCATCCAGACCCATTACAGTAAGACTAGGCTTTCTTTCTCTCAGTATCTGCCAGTTTTCTGTGGAAACGTTAGTGAAGTTATCTGTGGGTCTTAAGCAGACGGAAACCTTTGTGTTGGTGTGTACCAGCGTCGTCTCTTAAGTTCAGTCTGGAAGCTAGTGTTACTTACTGCATATATTACTCAAGGGACATCCTAGTAACCAGGGAACTCTGAGGTGCAGGCAGGACACTAATTACCCCATCTTTTGCAGACAAAGTTTCTCCACTGCACATGGTGTTAGGAGGGTTATATATAAGGAAGACCAGGACATATACCCACCCTTTTCTTTCAAGTAAGTAATCTCCCTTCCAGTATTGTGTAGGCAGTGGGATTCCCTTACTGCAATTAGATAGAAATTTGTACCATAGCCACTTGTAAGTCTGAGAGAAGTGTCTCAGAGTGTCGGTGTCAACAGTGCTTGCCCAGAGTGCAACTTACAAGAGGCCAATCCAAACAAGTTTCTATAGTGATGGAGTGAATGATGATGAAAGTTTTTCTTTTTCGGGCCACCCTGCCTTGGTGGGAATCGGCCGATGTGTTAAAAAAAAAAAAAAAAAAATATATATATGTCGTGCCGATTAGGTAAAACTTGCGATTTTGGCTTAAATAGCAACGCTCACCTTGCCATATAAGACAAGTGAAAATTTGTGTATGCAATAATTTCGCCAAAATCATTTTGAACATAACGAAAAATATATATTTCATTGTGTTTGTTTATTATTAAATTAATGTTAACGTATCTAAAATATATTTAGTTTGGTTAGGCTAAATTAAATTGCGTTTGTTGTAATAAGGTTAAGTAGGTTTTCAAAGTTTCTCTTGGTACAAAATTATAAATTCTTACATTAACATAAATGAAAAAAAATATATCTTTAAACGTATAAGAGAAAATTTTAGAAAGGACTTAAATTTAAATGAGTTCTTGCTAATTGACCAGTTTTACCTAATCGGCACGACATATATATATATATATATATATATATATATATATATATATATATATATATATATGTCGTGCCGATTAGGTAAAACTGGTAAATTAGCAAGAACTCATCTAAAATTAAGTCCTTTCTAAAAAATTCTTATACGTTTAAAGATATATTTTTTCATTTATGTTAATGTAAGAATTTATAATTTTGTACCAAGAGAAACTTTGAAAACCTACCTAACCTTATTACAACAAGAGCAATTTAATTTAGCCTAACCCAACTAAATATATTTTAGATACGTTAACATTAATTTAACAATAAACAAACACAATGAAATATATTTTTCGTTATGTTCAGAATGATTTTGGCGAAATTATTGCATACACAAATTTTCACTTGTCTTATATGGCAGGTAGCGCTGCTATTTAAGCCAAAATAGCAAGTTTTACCTAATCGGCACGACATATATATATATATATATATATATATATATATATATATATATATATATATATATATATATATATATATATATATATATATATATATATATATATATAATCTTTGACATATTGTACCATTGTATTCATGTTCATGTTTGTGTGTTTTATAAATGTATTATGTCTATTAATAAAGCATTTATATGTATGTATGTGTGTATATAGGATGGGGTGGTAGGAGAAGTGGAATATTCAAACGGCTTCAGGAAGAAATCCAAATATTCTTCCTTGATGCCTTTTATCCACTTCTCCGAGGCTATGGGTCCCACAATTTGCACCAGAGGTGGACCCCATCCTATATATATATATATATATATATATATATATATATATATATATATATATATATATATATATATATGTATATATATAAACATATATATTATTGTTGAGAATTAGCATTAAGTCATGAGTATTGAAGGATGGTATCAGGGTAACATTTGCATATTGTGGCAGTTAACGGGAGGTGGTCGCAGCAGCGGCCCCGGGGAAGCATTGGTCACATCAGATGGATTCGCTACCCATGCAAGTCATCCTCGTGATTAATGGTGTGGAAACTCGCCTCTTGCATCTGTTGCTGTGAGTCTGCGTGCTGGAGTTGGTGCTTCTAGTGGTAGTGTTGTTGCTGTTGCTGCTTCTGTTGATTTTTCTGTTACTATGTGGCAGAACAAACTTAAGGACCTCCAGGTATTGTATATTGATGTATATGTACATTTGTACATATATATGAGCGCGGCCAAACTGCCGCGCTCAAACCAAACTTAGAAACCTCAACTAGCCTAACCTAACCTTATATATTTTAGCATAATTGCACTAAATATATATATATATATATATATATATATATATATATATATATATATATATATATATATATATATATGTATATATATGTTTGTGTGTCTTTAAATACACGTGCATTTGTATTTGTTCAAATTTATGTGAGTGTATCAATGAATCGGAGATATTTGAGGTGAGATCTCCTATATACAGGTTGGCCCATAAGTTTGTTCATATGTTTAAAATTCGATATTCGGTTTAAACTAGAGAGGCTCCAGCCATAGCATGGAATGTTACACGCTTCAACAATGCACTAAAATGCTTTTTTTTTAATCTGGAAAGCCAACGGAGTGTTTCTGAAACAACGAAAATATCGTTCATTTTTTAATGTCAGACATTCTCCCTCGTTGGTCACCATCAAGCGGTCGGTGACCAAATTTGAAGAATAAGGGACAGTCAAAGATTGCAGAAGAGCCAGTTCACCATGAATTTCGGCTCAAAAAATGACTGGATCTTATTTTTTTGAGGAAGGTCATCAGGTTACGGTGAACAGTGCACCATATATGGAAATGATCGAAAAAAAATCTTGCCAGGATTAGGAGGACAAGACGAGCGGTCCTGGATTCAACAAGATGGTGCCACTTGCCACACAGCGAGAGCCACAGTGAATTCCCTCAGACATCATTTCCAAAATCGCTTGATTTAAAAGAAATGGTGACATTGGATGGCCCTCAAGATCACCAGATCTATCGGCTCCGGATGTCTTTCACTGGGGTCACCTCAAAGAAAAAGTTTATATCGATAGACCACAGACGTTATAACACCTCAAAGAAAATATTCTAGTGAAAATTTCAAGAAGAAGCAACGATACTCTACGTCAGTGATGCAGAATGTCCTCAAAACAGCTGAAGTTTGTGAGCGAGCTCAAGGCCGCCGTTTAAGAGATATTATTTTTAAAAATTAGTGTGTAAATCTTGGAAGCATTAAAGTTTAATTGTAGTAATCAATTCTTTTTTACATATTTTTTGAGCAAAAACAAACTTATGGGCCACCCTCTAGTTGTAACATACATAAGAATGTCTTGGTGTTCAGAGTGTCTATATCACAGAAACCAATGAAATATTCTTCATGAAACCACTGCTTTGTTATAAAATAATAATTTTTGGATATTCAGCTTGATATTAAATTTTTCGTGATATTGTTTTGTATTAAAAAATAGAGTTCTGTTCCATACTCTTCTCCAGGCTGAGGGACTGACCACCTCAAATCTTCAACTTCAAGGGTGATGGACTGATTACATCGTCTTCACATCTCTACTGCTACTGTCTATTTTAAGTACTCGACTGAAGAAGCCTACTGTGTAGGCGAAACGTTTCGGATTAAAGATGCCTAACTGTTGCGTATGTGTCTTACTTACCAACCTGTCGGTATTATATACCATTTTGATATTCAGCCTGTTACTACTGGCAGCACGTAGTCCAGCGTACGAACCATAACCCGGCTGATCCGTCACTGTTAAATTCTTCGGTTTCATAGATTCATGTTTAGTTGGTCAGAAGACTAAGTATAATACTTCCATTGTTTTGAATAACTATAGAAAATTAGAATTTATGAAGTCTACTAAAATACCAAATCTTCCTCTACAGTGCTAGTCATGGCATTATGCCACTCTTCCCCCAAACACTTACCAAAACACAAACACATGCCATGAAATTATAATGTATATATTTGCACACTTACTGAGGTTTTAATACTTGGTGCTGCGTCCTTTATGCTTAATCACGTCCCTCAACCATGTAGGAAGACTCTCACACAAATTCTTGAGGGTTTGGGGAGGTATATTATTCCATGCCTCATGTAGAGCAGCCTCCAGCCGTGGGATAGAACTGATATCCTTGCCCAGTAAACTTCGTTTCACTATTGACCAGAAGTTCCCAATAGGGTTTAGGTCTGGGAAATTGCCTGGCCAGTCATTAAAGAACCTCACTTCACAGTCCTTAAGCCACTGAACTACAGATTTGGTGGTATGACACGGTGCATCGTCCTGCATAAAAACCATAGCCCCACACTTGTCAAACGCCTCAGGTAAATTGTCACACAATAACTCCAGGTAATTATACTGGTTCATATACTGGTTTTTGGGAAGCAAAAAGTTCACCACCACTCTGAGCACTGAAACGTCCCCAAACCATGAGCGAGTCTGGGTGTTTGGTGGTCCCACAGGTGTAGCGTGAGTCTAGTGGGTCACTACATCTGGGCTGGTACACATGTTCCCCACGGTTACAGGTGACGGTGAAGGTTGCTTCATCACTTCAAAGTACTTCAGACCACTGTTGAGGAGTCCAGTGAAGATATTTCTTTGCATAATCCAGCCAATGTTTCTTCTGTGGCTTGGAGAGGATCGGTTTCTTAATTTCTTAACCTGGCGGTGACTACTGTAGCCCAGTTCTGACACACGTTTGTTAACAGTTCTTACAGACTCCCGTGAGAGAAGATGTGGGTTCTTTTCTTTCAATTCTCTAGCAGTTATCTTAGGTGTACTCTCTAACTGCTTCTTTAACACAGTTAAGGAACGAACAGATGTCTTCGAGGGGCCAGACCGAGGTTTGGCAGACGGTAACTCGACACAGCCACCAGGCTTGAAATGCGGCACCCAGATCCTCACTGAACGCTCACACAAACATTCTCCACTATTTCTTTCGTCTGGTGCCCAGCTTTGTGAAGCCCTATGATTTGAGCAATAGTTTCAGGTGTTAAAGACTTCCTTTTACCCATAATCAAACATGTATAGCCCCAAAACCGAAGGGAACACCGAACTAAAGATGGGGCGGATGAGAGACAAAAGTGCAACACTTCTTCTCACCACGGCAGCCACGTGAGCACTGAGGAGTCACTGTGGAGTGTGGTGGCAGGCCGTGACGTCATGCTAACGGCTGTTACCCGGCATAATGTGCTGACGAAAAAAGACCCTCCTGTATAGTAGGCCTTTGATTTTCGTCACGGCATTATGACTGGGCGTTCACCCGGCATAATGCCGTGACTAACACTGTGAGTAAGACTCTGAAGTGCTGAGAATTTTAAAGCAGACTAAAAAAAGTATTTTCCAGGTATCCAACGATTGCAAGTTTTCGTTAGCTAATATATATATATTTATATACATATATATTTATATATATATTCATTTATATATATATATATATATATATATATATATATATATATATATATATATATATATATATATATATATATATATATATATATATATATTCGTTTGTTCAAGATCTTAAATCTCCGAAAGTTCTTCACCAATTGCTTTGAAATTTTGACACAACGTTGCATTCGAATATTCGCGTGTTTTTATATACCTACTATTATATAGATGTCACACCTGTGGCAGAATGATATAAGTCTCATTCCGCCATTTCAAATGGCTGCTTCAGCTGGAATAATAATATATATATATATATATATATATATATATATATATATATATATATATATATATATATATATATATCTTTAGAATTGTGCGGTTTAGATCTAGACACGGATTGCTTCTCACATGGACAATTACATGTTGTGTGTTCTAGAGTCGGCAAACCAGACAATCTCTATATCTGCACAGACAATGGAACAACAAAAATATTGTATACCCACAAGCATTGTGAAATTAAACATATTAGAAACGTGCGCTTTCTCTTTTCTTTCTTTTCCCTTTAACAGACTGAGCCACAGCAACGCGTGGCTGGTACACTAGTATATATATATATATATATATATATATATATATATATATATATATATATATATATATATATATATATATATATATATATATATATATATATATTTATTAGGGTAAAATCCTTCTCGTTAAATGTATTAACATTAATGGTAAGAAGCAGATTAGAGGAAGAAGTATGTATTGTCAGTGTCACAGTTTATGCAATAAAACTGCAGCTAGCTAATAATGCTAAGCATGTTTTATAGGAATTTATATGCAGATGCAGTGTGTTTGTTAGCAAGCACTTGTATGTTTATATGAGGTGAACTAAAGTATATGAGAGATATGTTGCACATAACATTCTCACTTATCTGAATAATGATTGGTTCCTCTTGAACACTTCTTGACTTATGATTGGTTCTTCTTACACTTACTGGCTTATGATTGGTTCCTCTGACACTTCTTGACTTATGATTGGTTCTCTTTTACTTCCGACTTGTGATTGGTTCCTCTGACACTTCTTGACTTATGATTGGTTCTCTTACACTTCTGACTTATGATTGGCTCCTTTTACACTTCCTGACCTATGATTGGTTAATCTTTTAATTTCTGGATAGTGATAAGCAACACATATACTTCTTGGTTTGTGATTGGTTCTTTTAAAACACCTGGCTCCTGATTAACTCTGGATACTCCTTTATACTTATTGGTTAAAACTATGCTTTCTTTCTCCTGACTGGCTTCTCATACTCTCTGGGTTCTAATTGGCTAATCATATTCTACCTGTCTTCGGATTAGCTACTCATATTCATTCTGGTTCTTGACTGGCTACTCATATATTTTATTTCTGATTGTTAGCTACTCATATTTTTTCCTGACTCTTAATTTGCTAGTCATCTGCTTTTAGGCACCTGATCGGTTTGCAACTGATTGTTTTTTTCATTCATTTTCAACCTCTTGGCTTCTGATTATTGCTTCTCACATTTTCTGACTTATGATTGGTTGTTTATATGTTTCTTGGCTCCTGATTGGCTCTTTATTTATTTCCTTGCTTCTGAGTGACTTCTGATATACTTCCTGGTATATGATTGGGAGATAATTTACTTCCTGATTTCTGATTGGATAATTATTTGTTTTCTGCCTATTTATTGGCTCCTGATAGGTTAATCATATAAGTCGTGAACCTCATTGGTTGCTCATATACTTCCTGGCTCCTGAGTGGCTGCTCATATACTTCCTGTTTCCTGATTGACTTCTCAGAAACTTTCCTGGCTTCTGATTGACTTCTCAGATACCTCCTAGTTCCTGATTGGCTTCATAGTTCCTAAGTGGCTTCTCAGACACTTTCTAGGCTCCTGATTGGCTTCTCACATTTCCTGGCTCCTGATTGGCTTCTCACACATTTCCTGGCTCCTGATTGACTTCTCACATACTTCCTGGCTTCTGATTGGCTCCACTTCACTACCGCGCATGTCAAGAAGTAGACTCTAGTCTACAACGCTTTAAAACTGTCTTAAAAATAGTAATAAATATTACGCAATTTACAACATTTTTACAGGCAAATAATTCCTAATTGAAGACAATTACATCAGAGGCAAAAACTTGCGCAGCAACTTGCGCCTCTCTTGAGATTATTGTGTCTGGTAAACATAATGTGGGAGGTGGGATCACTGTCTCAGCTCTGTCTTCAAGACCAGTGTTTTCACCTGTCCACGCTGCAGCTCACACCACTGTCTTGAGACCTTCCGGACCAGTGTCTTCACTTCTCCACGTTACAGCTCACGCCACTGTTTTGAGATCTTCCAGACCAGTGTCTTCACCTGTCCACGCTGCAGCTCACACCACTGTCTTGAGACCTTCCAGACCAGTGTCTTCACTTCTCCACGTTACAGCTCACGCCACTGTCTTGAGATCTTCCAGACCAGTGTCTTCACCTGTCCACGCTGCAGCTCACACCTGTTTTGAGACCTTCAAGACCAGTGTCTTCAACGGTCCACGCTGCAGCTCACATCACTGTCTTGAGACCATCAAGACCAGTGTCTTCAACTGTCCACGCTGCAGCTCACACCACTGTCTTGAGACCTTCAAGACCAGTGTCTTCAACGGTCCACGCTGCAGCTCACACCACTGTCTTGAGACCTTCAAGACCAGTGTCTTCAACGGTCCACGCTGCAGCTCACACCTGTCTTGAGACCTTCAAGACCAGTGTCTTCAACGGTCCACGCTGCAGCTCACACCTGTCTTAGACCATTCAAGACCAGTGTCTTCAACGGTCCACGCTGCAGCTCACACCGTCTTGAGACCTTCAAGACCAGTGTCTTCAACGGTCCACGCTGCACTCACACCCGTCTTGAGACCTTCAAGACCAGTGTCTTCAACGGTCCACGCTGCAGCTCACACCCGTCTTGAGACCATCAAGACCAGTGTCTTCAACGGTCCACGCTGCAGCTCACACCCTGTCTTGAGACCTTCAAGACCAGTGTCTTCAACGGTCCACGCTGCAACTCACACCCGTCTTGAGACCTTCAAGACCAGTGTCTTCAACGGTCCACGCTGCACTCACACCCGTCTTGAGACCTTCAAGACCAGTGTCTTCAACGGTCCACGCTGCAGTCACACACTGTCTTGAGACCTTCAGACCAGGTCTCAACCACGCGTGACCTTCAAGACCATGTCTTAACGTCCACGCTGCAGCTCACACCACTGTCTTGAGACCTTCAAGACCAGTGTCTTCAACGGTCCACGCTGCAACTCACACCACTGTCTTGAGACCTTCAAGACCAGTGTCTTCAACGGTCCACGCTGCAGCTCACACCACTGTCTTGAGACCTTCAAGACCAGTGTCTTCAACGGTCCACGCTGCAGCTCACACCACTCTCTTGAGACCTTCAAGACCAGTGTCTTCAACGGTCCACGCTGCAGCTCACACCCGTCTTGAGACCATCAAGACCAGTGTCTTCAACTGTCCACGCTGCAACTCACACCACTGTCTTGAGACCTTCAAGACCAGTGTCTTCAACGGTCCACGCTGCAGCTCACACCTCTCTTGAGACCTTCAAGACCAGTGTCTTCAACGGTCCACGCTGCAGCTCACACCACTGTCTTGAGACCTTCAAGACCAGTGTCTTCAACGGTCCACGCTGCAACTCACACCACTGTCTTGAGACCTTCAAGACCAGTGTCTTCAACAGTCCACGCTGCAGCTCACATCACTGTGAGACACTTGGCAGACACCTACTTGCCATACTCCGTAGCCGAATGGGGTGGAGCTGCCAGCCACAGGGAGACCCAGAAGACTCGCAAATATGAAGGCCTTCCCCCTTGCTATAACTTCATCCCAATATGGTCGGAGACCCTTGGAGCATGGGGCAAGTGTGCTCTAAAGTTTCTCAAAGAGCTGGGTGAGAAACTCAACATAGAAACTAGGGACCACAGGGCGACCAGCTTCCTCTTTCAGAGACTCAGTGTGGCGATCCAGAGGGGAAATGCCTGCAGGGTTCTGGGCACGCGACCCACTGCCGGGGAGCTGGACGAAGTATTTGACATGTAGCTTTGAGTTGTTATATATGTTGTTTTACTCCCTATTGTATTCTTGTCAATGTATTTTGTCTTGAAATAAAGTTTATATATAAAAGATGGGGTGGTAGGGGAAGTGGAATATTCAAATGGCTTCAGAAAGAAATCTAAATATTCTTCCTTGAAGCCTTTTTATCCAATTCTCGAGGCAATGGGTCCCACAATTTACACCAGAGGTGGACCCCATCAATATATAATATATATATATATATATATATATATATATATATATATATATATATATATATATATATATATATATATATATATATATATATAAATTGTTGGACCCATAGCCTCGGAGAAGTGAATAAAAAGGCTTCAAGGAAGAATACTTGGATTTCTTCCTGAAGCCATTTGAATATTCCACTTCCCCTACCACCCCATATATATGTAGGCGCGCAAACACCGTGCGCTCTTGTTACGATATTGGAGTGTTTGTTCACCGTGTGTATAGTGTATAGTGCATAGCATGTGTTTAGCATGCGCACGGTATGTGCATAGCATGTGTGGTGTATATATAGCGGTGTATGTATAGCGGTGTGTCGGTCATATAGTGGTGTTATAGTGACTCCGTCTGGCCGGCCTGCCTAATCACACATCCCCCATACCTCCTTCTCCCCCCACTGCCCACCACAAGGACGGGAGATCCCTCTGTTCAACCCACCACCACATTCGGCATGTGTCATGTGCCATTTTCCCTACGGCCCCCCGGGCTTACCACACAGTTTGAGGTATGGCAGATGGTGCAGTCAGCCAGCCACAAAGCCAGGGAAATAGTGCTCCCAACAATGAAAGAAGAGGCACATGTCAGGTGTGTGGAGAGTTTCGAGCACGCAACAGAGATGGCCTTATTCGTGCACACAATAGGTATGCAGGATCACATAGGCCCCCCAGCAGAGAACAACCCACAGCCTCCACAGGCAGATGTCAATTCCAATGGCAACCTCCTCTCGTGCGAAAACCTTCTGCTGGCTTTCAAATCCACTGCTAGCAGTACCCTATCCCACATTCCTAAAGCGGCTCGCCCATATGCAGCAGGGAAATTCACAGACCTTCTTAAGTAGGTGAATGGAGGTTCCACCAATTTAGAAGCCCGAGGCACCATTAAAGCATGTCGCAACCTACTCCTGTTTGGCAATGTTTGTCTTGCAGTTCCTGAAAGACGAGGCAAACTGCTAACCACTTCAGTCATCAAGGCGGTGCACAACTACCCAAGAACGGATAATTGTGTCCCTCTGCCCCATCATCGCAGGAATCACAGAGGTAGACCCAAGAAAAATTCCACTGAAAACTAGAAAATTTGCTCACAGGTTAGCAAAAAAATCGAAGAAGGCAACACAGTGGGAGAAATCAGAATAATTACAAGTGACGACACTGTAGCTCCCAAAGATGAGACCACAGCTCAAGTATAACGATATGTTATTTGGAGCTTTGGAGGCGTGGTTGAAATGATAAGGCTTCGGAGGCTTCTTACTTTATTTGTAATAAAGGTGCGGGTAACAGGCTGGTGTCTGGCCATGGCCAAAGGGCCATGCCTTGCGAGAGGGAGAGGAGTAGGCCTGTTCTCTGAGTGTAGTCTGGCGCCAAGAGAGAGAGGTAGGGGTGAGGCAGACTCACATGGGTATGCCTACCAGGCCTGCCCTCTGGCGGAATACTATGGAAACTAGCATGGCGCGAAATATGAACTCAGCTGGCAGACAGCATGGCTGTCTATGCAGACAGTCAGGCTGTCTCATCGCTCGGTCACGCTACCCATGGTCGACCCGACCATGAATGGCATTAAAAAACTCGGGCTCTTCTCGCAAGAACAGGTCACAGAACACGAAAGAAAACATATATACATAAACA
>WNWK01054737.1:0-11467 GCA_009830355.1 Cherax destructor
CCCCTACACCACAACAGTGTAGAAACTGCTGGCGTTTTGGTCATCCTCCAAAATAATGCAGGTCCATGGCCGAATGCCCAGTCTGTGGTGCTAGCGACCATGCCAGTCCTTCTTGTACTCTACCTCCCTCTTGCATTAACTGTCATGAGGCGCATCCATTGTACTCTCGCCGTTGTCAGGTTTACCTAAATGAGTGGGAAATCCGTTGCCTCAAAGAGGTGGAAGGCTTCTCATACACTATGGCCGTCTCTCATCTATGCCTTCAAGGGAGACTTCCCCGTATTTTCTATTCTCGCATTGCTAAATGTCCCCCCACTTTTGGGGTCTCAACTTCCATGGCTTCGTCTGTGGTTGCCCCATCCTCAGTCACACTTGTCTCAAATCCTTTTGCTGTTCTTGGCTCCGAGGTCCCTACCTCGGCATCCCATACTGTCCACACCCCTTCCTCTACTCACTTGCACAGTTCTGTGTCTACACGCCCTTGTCCAACACCCAATTCTCACCACCCTCCTTCGCATAAGTCCAGCAAAAAATAACCATTGCCGGGTTCTTCACCTCCGACTAGTTCTGTAACATGTGTGGAGGTTCATTCTCCTCCTTGTTCAATATCTTCATCCCCCGTCCCCTCCCAAGTTTTTTCCTTGACTGCCCCCCCCCCAGGTTGATTTCACTCTTGTCCTCTCCCAATCCCTTCGGCAGTTTCCTTTTCCATCTCCTCCCTCTCTACTTTAGTACAGTCTATAGTCTTCCTGATTGTTGCTCATCCTCCTAATTCTTCCATCTCTAATGTAGTCCCACATCCTGTATCTTTGACTTCCGAAACGCTGGAAGCTATTGCAGGATTTATTGCAGAGTCTGAATCATTGATGGGCACAGCTCCACCTCCAGGTCCTCCTCCTCTCTCGTCTCCGTCTACACCCCTCTTTCCTTCACAGCGTCCCCCTACTTCTCTGATTACAAGTTTTCCGCAGCCTCCACATGTGGACTTTTCTAACCCTAGTCCATAAATACCTCTAACTTCAACTTATATCTTTCTTTCCTCTGTTGGGGTATGTTTGCAAGAACCCAAATTACAATCCGCTGTTATCCAGCCCTTTTCGGGCTATGATTTGTTATATTAATCAGATCTTTTTTCCGATGGAACCTTTAACGAAAGTGCTCTTCTTATATGCACTGGTGTTCCATACCGTCAGCTCTATGTTCATTCTTCTCTACATTACACCGCAGCCCATATCCACTTGAATAAGTGGTATTTCTTGGCGATTTTAACGCACACATTTTCTTTGGGGAGGGACCCCCGGTCCCACATCCAAACGACCAAGACCCTTACATGACGATTCGACACTTCTCGTTCATCTCAGAACACTTTGTTTCTTAAACACTTTGTTTCACACTACCCAATGGACAAAGTTTTTTACTCTAAGACCGTCTACTCGAACTACCTATCTTTCTGATCATAGTATTGGTAAAGCTCTCCTATGCCATGTAGGTAAAGATATCTCATTTTACGCTCTCAAGAGCGGCACTCGCTGGATTTCCCGCTCATTCAGGTAAACCTGAATGAGTGGGAAATCCGTTGTCTCAAAAAGGCGGAAGGCTTCTCATATGCTATGGCCATCTTTCATCTACGCCTTCAAGAAAGACTTCCCCATATTTCCTATTCTCGCATTGCTAAACGTCGCCCTAACTTCCTCGACTTCCTCTGTGGTTACAACATCCTCAGTCACCCCTGTCTCGAATCCTTTTGCTGTTCTTGGCCCCGAGGTCCCTACCTCGGCATCCCATTCTGTCCACTCTCCTTCCTCTACTCCCTCGCACAGTTCTATGTGTACATGCTCTCATCCCCCACCTAAGTCTCAGCACCCCCCTTCTTCTCATAAGTCCGGTAAAAAAATCCGTATTGCCGGGTTCCTCCTCCTCCTCTCTCTTCTCTGTCTACACACCTCCTTCCTTCACAGCGTCCTACTACTCTGATTACGAGTCTTCCGCTGCCTCCACATGTGGACTTTTCTAACCCTAGTCCATAGATACCTCTAACTTCGATTTCTATCTTTCACTCTATAAATCATGGCTTATTTGCTTTGGAATATCCGAGGCCTCAGAGGTAACGGGGTGAGCTTCAGGTGTTGCTCTCCCAGTTTTTCCCTGTTGGTGTCTGTTTGCAAGAACCCAAATTGCAATCCTCTGTTATCTGGCTCTTTTCAGCCTACGATTTATATTCATCGGATCCTTTTTCCGATGGAACCTTTAACGAAAGTGCTCTTCTTATACCCACTGGTGTTCCATACCATCAGCTCTATGTTCATTCTTCTCTACATTACACCGCAGCCCGTATCCACTTGAATAAGTGGTATACATTCTGTTCTTTATATCTCTCCCCTTCGCGAGCATTGTCTATCCCAGATGTTGATTTTCTGTTTTTTTTCCTTGCTACCACCCCTTCTATTACTTGGCAATTTTAACGCACACCATTTTCTTTGGGGAGGGTCGCACTGTGACTCCCGTGGCGTTCAGTTGGAGGCATTTCTTGCTTCTCTCCCCCTCCATGTTTTAAATATGGGTACTCCTACCCATTTTGATCCCCGAACTCATTCTTTCTCCTGCATCGATCTTTCCAGCTGCTCTTCATCAACTGTCCTTGACTTCACCTGGTCTGTCCTCCCTGACTTACATGATAGCGATCCTTTCCCAATCATCCTTAGGTCCCCTTCGTATTCTCCACCTCCTCGTAGCCCACGCTGGCAATTTGACCGTGGGAAATGGGACCTCCATTGATGAGGTTTTACATCTCTTTTCGTCCTCCGTCTTCATGGCAGCTTCACATTCTATCCCCCAAACCTCGGGAAAGCATTCTCAGAAGTGCGTCCCATCGCTCTTACCAGTGCAGTTTGCAAGGTGATGGAACGTCTAGTTAATAGACGTTTGATGTGGTATTTAGAGACTCACAGTAGTCTCTCCACTAGTCAATATGGCTTTCGTAAGGGCCGTTCTGCCATTGACCCCTTACTGCGCTTGGATACGTATATTCGTAATGCCTTTGCCGATAACCACTCGGTTATTGCCATCTTTTTCGATCTTGAGAAGGCTTACGACACAACATGGAAGTATATCATCTTAACCCAGGCCCACTCCTTAGGCCTCCGAGGCAATCTACCATTTTTCCTTAAGGCTTTCTTAACTGAAAGACATTTCCGTGTCCGGGATAGTAATGAGCTTTCCCCGGACTTTGTCCAAGCTGAAAGTGTCCCCCAGGGTTGTGTTCTGAGCACAACACTATTTCTCCTTGCTATAATTAATCTGGCATCAGTTCTCCCATCCAACATTTGGTCATCTCTTTATGTGGATGACTTTGCTATAGCTTGTGCGAGTGCTGACTGTCACCTCGTTGCAGTTTTCCTCCAACATGCCGTGAACCAAGTTTCCGATTGGGCCACCTCTCACGGGTTTAAATTTTCTAGTGGCAAAACTCATGAAATTACGTTTACTAGACGTTCAGTGGTCTCTGATCATCCGTTGTACCTATACGGCTCACGTATCCCAGAACGTGATAGTCAGGTTTCTCGGCCTCCTGTTTGACCGTCGATTGTCCTGGAAACCTCACATTACCTCTCTGAAGGCAATTTATCATAGCCGGCTGAACCTCCTAAAGACCCTCGCACATCTTTCGTGGGGGGCTGATCGTAGCACTCTCCTCCGCCTGCATTCAGCCCTAATTTTATCGAAACTCGAATATGGTGACCAGATATATTCGGCGGCCTCTAATGCTACTCTTTCCAGCCTTAATCCTATTCATCATCATCCTATTCAATCCTATTCATGCATTTCGTTCTTCCCCGGTTGAGAGCCTCTATGTAGAAGCGAACATTCCATCCTTGTCCGATCGTCGTGATGCACGGACTATTTTGCAGTCATTGCTACCCACCTTCGCACCCATTGGCTACAACGCTGGTCTGACCTGCTAAATAACAAACTTCATTCTATTAAACCGATTATAGGTTTCTGGCCTTCTTCTTGTCACAATGTTGTGGTTGGGAGACTCATCTCCCCCCCCCCCCCCCCCCCCCCCCCCCCCCCCCCCCCCCCCCCCCCCCCCCCCCCCCCCCCCCCCCCCCCCCCCCCCCCCCCCCCAGTTTCATTTAGAGGTGTTCCTTTCACGGACTATTTTGCGGTCATTGCTACCCACCTTCGCACCCATTGGCTACAACGCTGGTCTGACCTGCTAAATAACAAACTTCATTCTATTAAACCGATTATAGGTTTCTGGCCTTCTTCTTGTCACCAATGTTATGGTTGGGAGACTACACTCTCCCGTCTTCGCATCGGCCACACTCGTCCTACTCACGGGTATCTCATGGAGAGGCTCCCTGCCCCTCTCTGTGAGCATTGTCAGGTTCCAGTGTCTGTTCGACATATTCTGTTGGACTGCCCACTCTATCAACGAGCACGTAGAATTTACCTTCAACGACGTCTTCGCTCTACAGCCCTTTTTTTACCTTCCCTTCTTGCAGATGGACCCTCCTTTAATCCTGACTTTCTCGTTGACGTTGACTTTTTGACAGAAACTGACTTACTACACAAACTCTGAAGATTATACCTCTAGCACCTCCCTTAGTCCCTTCTACCTCGATCTCTGGCTACCCTCTATCCCTGCACTATCCACTGTCCTGCTGCACTCCATACCCTACTAATCATCCATCTCTCTCTTACAACCCATTCTCCCTGCATCCTGCAATAAACTGCAGCGCTGTATGACCCCTGTGGTTTAGCTCTTCTATTTGATTATAATAATAATAATACAGACCAATAGCGCTAACGTCCTATATAAAAATCTTTGAAAGGGTTCTAAGAAGCAAGATCGCCACTCATCTAGATACCCATCAATTACATAACCCAGGGCAGCATGGGTTTAGAGCAGGTCGCTCCTGTGTGTCCCAACTACTGGACCACTACTAGAAGGTTCTGGATGCTCTAGAATGCGGATGTTATATACACAGACTTTGCAAAAGCCTTTGACAAGTGTGACCATGGTGTAATAGCACACAAAATGCGTGATAAAGGAATAACAGGAAAAGTTTGTAGATGGATCTATAATTTCCTAACAAGTAGAACACAAAGAGTAGTAGTCAAAGTCTGAGGCGGCTACAGTGAAAAGCTCTGTCCCCCAAGGCACAGTACTCGCTCCCATCCTGTTCCTCATCCTCATATCGGACATAGACAGGGATATAAGCCACAGTGCCGTGTCTTCCTTTGCAGATGACACCCGAATCTGCATGACAGTGTCCACCGTTGAAGACACTGCAAGACTCCAAGCAGACATAAACCAAATCTTTAAATGGGTTGCAGAAAACAATATGAAGTTCAATGATGAGAAATTTCAATTACTCAGTTTTGGAAAACGTGAGGAAATTAAAATCTCATCGGAGTACAAAACAAATTCCAACCACACAATAGAGCGAAAAACTAATGTCAAAGACTTGGGAGTGATCATGTCAGAGGATCTCACCTTCAAGGACCATAACACCGTAGCAATCGCATCTGCTAGAAAAATGACAGGATGGATAATGAGAACCTTCAAAACCAGGGATGCCAAGCCCATGTTGACACTTTTCAGGTCGCTTGTTCTATCTAGGCTGGAATATTGCTGCACACTAAGGGCACCTTTCAAGGCAGGTGAAATTGCTGACCTACAAAATGTGCAGAGAACCTTCACGGCACGCGTAACTGCAATAAACCACCTCAATTACTGGGAACGCTTGAAGTTCCTAAACCTGTACTCCCTAGAACGCAGGTGGGAGAGATACATTATTATATACACATGGAAAAATCTCGAGGGATTTGTACTAAACTTGCACACGAGAGTCACTCCCTACGAAAGCAAAAGACTCGGCAGGCGATGTAACATCCCCCAATGAAAAGCAGGGGTGCCACTAGCACGTTGAGAGATAACACAATAAGTGTCTGGGGCCCCAGACTATTCAACTGCCTCCCAGCATACATCAGGGGGATTACCAACAAAGCCCTGGCTGTCTTCAAGCAGGCACTGGACAGGCACCTAAAGTTGGTACCTGACCATCCAGGCTGTGGTTTGTGCGTTGGACTGCATGCAGCCAGCAGTAACAGCCTGGTTGATCAGACTCTGATCCAACATGAGGCCTGGTCACAGACCGGGCCGCAGGGGCGTTGACCCCTGGAACTCTCTCCAGGTATACACCAAAAATGAAAGAAATCGAAAGATAAATAAGGAAGTTCACTACTCAGCCATTAGCCCCTTAGCGGTATATTTTCTTATTGTTTTGTATTCTCGTTTTTTTATGGTCTCATTTGATTGAATGGAAGATATATTACATAAATAGATATGACTTTGATAGGTTTCATGATGAAAAGTACATACCTTGAAATTGAGCTCAAAGTATCGGAAATGTTCGATTTTTGCCGATGTTCAATGAGCTTTCTTGTTTAAGTCAAGTTGGTTAATCTTATTAAGTGTATTCTAACCTAACCACTCTGTAATCTGGCAAATTCAATAATCCGGCACACTACAGGTCTCAATGATGCCGGATTTGTGATGGCCGACCTGTATTGCAGAGAAGCTATCCAATGACATCTCAGCATGGAGACGAAATAAGATCTTAATATATTCCCCTGGTAGCCTACAAATCTTTGTTAGGAGGAAGGTGGGATAATGATCAGTATTATCTGATTATCCTTGTTTCGAGATGAGCAAAATATGTATGGAGCTCCATATATGGTCACTTACGATTCCACTCATTTCTGTTAACCTTGTTGGTTTTGTTATTGCTGGTATGAGTAGTGAATTGCTCATACTACACACCTACACACAAATAACCCACACATAGGAGAGGGGAGCTTACAACAACGTTTTCGACCGAAACGTTGTTGTAAGTTACTCTCTCCTATGTGAGGGTTAGTATTTGTGTACTGTTCCAGTCATGGTATCGTGCCTTTAACTGTTTGTACTAGTAAGAGACCTTTCTACAAATATCTCTGACCTGGGCTCTGCTTTGACCATGCTCCCAGCTTCTTCGATGCTACGTCGATTTTTCTGATTATTTGGATGTCCCAGGACTGACTGGCTCAATGTCGTCATCTAAATGGCCTTGATACATATTAGATGATTCTGACTATTACTGATGCTCCTTCTCATTTCTATTCTAAAATATGCTACCTGGAAGCCTTAGCCCCTCCATGATGTATATCAAAACTAGCAAAATTATTTTCCATACAGCTGACAATACCTAGTGATTAATTTACTGAGAATAGCATTAGGAAAGCCCTCATGAGGCATGTTGGCCACAACATTTTTTCCATGCACTGGAGATTGTGTGTAGTGTCACTGTAAAGGATGCTGAACAGGCTGACAATCTTTCCCTTCTCTGCTCTAATGACAACACTCCTGTCATGATACATAAGCATTCCTTCCTCAACTCAAACTGCGGTACTGTCTTCATCCCTAAAACTATTATGCAACAAGTATTTATGGAATTTGGCCAGGACATTCAGGAGAAACTTAGAGCTCCAAAATTCTCTAAACATCAAAGATGAGACTTCAGTTTACTCTTTTCAAGGTCAAAGATATTGTTCAAGAAATACACAAATAACCCGCACATAGAGGGAAGCTAAAACGACGTCTCGGTCTGACTGGGATCGTTGACTAGTATCGCAAACACACGAAGGTAATAATATAATAATAATAACAATCTTTATTTCTACAAGTACATGTACAAGGTATACAGGCCTAGCTGACTACTACATAGAAAGCCATTTGTTATGCAGAGCATTTCGGGCAAATTAGGTCAGGACTGGACAGGCACCTAAAGTCAGTACCTGACCAACCAGGCTGTGGTTTGTACGTCAGTTTGCGTGAGGCCGGCAGTAACAGCCTGGTTGATCAGACCCTGATCCACCATGAGGCCTAGTCTCAGACAGAGCTGCAGGGGCGTTGACCCCCGAAACCCTCTCCAGGTAAACTCCAGGTAAGTGTTTACCCCTCAAGACTTTGTCAAGCTCAGGTCATGTCTCACTCCATCTCAAGAGGCAGTTTTACTACATGATGAAGGTCTTGCTGATACCTTTCCAGGTGTTAATGTTGCCCTTAAAATATATTTGAGCATGATGGTCACTAGCTGTTCGGGAGAAAGGTCGTTCAGCAAATTGGCACTGATAAAAAATTATCTGAGAACGACAATGCCCCATGAAAGACTAAGTGCTCTGTGCCTATTGGATGTTGAGAGCTGTGTCCTCAAGAAGATACAGTTTGATGAGTTAGTTAAAGATTTGGCAGATGCTAAGTGTAGAAAGAAAGACTTTTTGTAGATATTTCAGTGTGATCATGTGATGCATAAATGTGATGTATGGTTTGCTAATTCCAGTTACTTATATAATGTTTGATTTGTAAATTTGGTGATTTGCTGCAGACTGGAAAGATTATGCAAGAAATTTACTTATCCCAGTCTAATGACTTCAGAAGTGTATTTATGTATGTATTTGGTTTTTTTTTAGCACATCGGCTGTTTCCCACCAAGGCAGGGTGGCCCGAAAAAGAAAAACTTTGATCATTCACTCCATCACTGTCTTGCCAGAGGCTTGCTTACACTACAGTTATAAAACTGCAACATTAACACCCCTCCTTCAGAGTGCAGACACTGTACTTCCCATCTCCAGGAATCAAGTCTGGCTTGCCGGTTTCCCTGAATCCTTTCATGTTACCTTGCTTACACTCCAACAGCACGTCAAGTCCTAAAAACTATTTGTCTCCATTTGCTCCTATCTAACACGCTCACGCATGCTTGCTGGAAGTCCAAGCCCCTCTTACACAAAACCTTCTTTACCCCCTCCCTTCAACCTTTCCTAGGCCAACTCCTACCCTGCCTTCCCTCCACTCTCGAAGTCATTCAATTTCGTTCCATCCTCTCTACATGTCCAAATAATCTCAATAAGCGCTCCTCAGCCCTCTGGGTAATAGTTTTGGTAATCCCACACCTCCTAATCTCAAAACTACGGATTCTCTGCATCATATTCACACTACACATTGCCCTCAGATATGACATCTCCACTGCCTCCAGCCTTCTCCTTGCTGCAATATTCACAACCCATGTCTCACACCCATACAAGAGCGTTGGTATAACAATACTCTTATACATTCCCCTCTTTGATTTCATGGATAAAGTTCTTTGTCTCCACAGACTCCTCAGTGCACCACTCACCTTTTTCCCCTCGTCATTTCTATGATTTACCTCATCTTTCATAGACCCATCCTCTGACACATCCACTCCCAAATATCTGAATACATTCACCTCCTCCATACTCTCCAATTTGATATCCAATCTTCTGCTACCTAATTTTATTATCCTCATCACCTTACTCTTTGCTATATTCACTTTTAATTTCCTTCTTTTACATACCCTACCAAACTCATCCACCAACCTCTGCAACTTCTCTTCAGAATCTCCCAAAAGCACAGTGTCATCAGCAAAGATCAACTGTGACAACTCCCACTAGCACTCCTGAGAGTGCTAGTGTTGTCCTAGAGGACAGTGCTCCTGAGGGTGCTAGTGTTGTCCTGGAGGACAATGCTCCTGAGGGTGCTAGTGTTGTCCTGGAGGAAAGTGAACCAAAAGGAGACATTGGCCCTTTTGATGAAACAAATAAAGACAACGATATTCAATTCACAGAGGTACAAAATAGCGATACTGATGGAGATGGAACAAAAGAGGATGATGCCTCAGGGAACAGTGTTGACACATTACCAGCAAAACCTGGTAGAAGCAATGATGTCCATACAGGGGGGATAGATAGGGAGGAAACAGAAAAAAATGTACCAGCAGCAAACGCAGCTACAATGAATTCTATCAAACGGAAATCTAATCTATGCAAATACTATGCCTTGGGTATCTGCAGGCATGGTATATCTGGTAAAACAGGTGGGACATGCACCTTTAACCACCCTAAAGAATGCCGCACCCACATGGCAACAGGAGAGTGCAACTTTCCCTCCTGTAACTTTTCACCCAGAAATGTGTCACTCATCAATCCATGAAAGAAAATGTTACAACGCATACTGCCAGGCACATCATCTAAAGGAGACAAGAAAACACAGACCAGCCAGACTATGGGAAACAAAAGAAGGGAGCCACAATCCCTCCAGGGACGGAGTTTTTTTTAGGGCCAGGAAAGAAAAAAGACTGACAAGAAATGACAATAATCCTACACCAACTGAAAACACTTCTGGAGCAGAGGCACGGACACTGATATTAGAGCCAGCAAATAAAACCCCCTTAAATTCCACCAATATAACGACATTAGTCTTTGCAAACATACAGGGTCTAAAGCCGTCAAAAAGCAACAAAATACCTTACATCAAGGGACTGCTCACGGAGTCAAATGCAATGTTTGCAGCATTCACAGAGACCCACATAAAGGATCATTATGACAACGAAATATGGATCCCAGGTTATAACCTATTCAGACTAAACAGGCAACAAGGGGGGGGGGGGTTGGCCTGTACATTACAGAGTCACTCATTTGCTCAGAACTACTAAATACCTCAAATGATGTAGTTGAAGTTTTGGCAGTAAAGACTGAAAACCAAAACCTTGTCATTGTGGTGGTATACAAGCCTCCAGATGCAACTTCCCAGCATTTCCAGGAGCAGCTTTTGAAAATTGACCACTGTCTGGAAAATATCCCAACTCCTGCCCCAAACATCTTACTACTAGGAGATTTCAACTTGAGACACCTAAAATGGAGGAGTATAGCAAACAATGTTTTAGCAGAGATCACACCAGGAGACAGCGCAGATGAAAATTAACACACACGAACTATTAAATCTGTGCACCAAATTCACCTTAAACCAGCAAATATAAGAGCCTACGAGACTAGAAAATAAGCTGGACCTCATCTTCACTAACAACGACGTTCTAATACGGAATATAACCGTATGAAAGACAATACACTCAGATCACAACATAATAGAGGTACAGACATGTATGCACAGGGCTCCTGACCAGCAAAATATGATCAGTCATGAAAGTCTCATCACAAAATTCAATTTTAATAACAAAAAACATACAATGGGATTAAGTCAACCATGTCCTAAATGAAACAAGCTGGGAAGATATCCTAAACAACACGGATCCGAAAAGTTGCCTAGAAAAAGTGAACTCTGTGGTTCTTGAGATCTGCTCAAGACACATTCCATTAAGAAAAAGAAAGAGAAGATGTAAACTAGAGAGAGATGTTCCCTATACAGACGAAGCCTCTTTAAGGGGGACTCCTTGTCGTGGTAAAGAGGCTATCGGTCTGAGGAATTGGACCTCTTGGTCTTCTTCCTCAGACCGAACCTAATTACCCCCCAATCCCATCTCCTCCATCCTCCCTTTTTCCCTTTCCTCCTCTTCCTCCTCATCCCTCCCTTAGTTCCTTCCCAGTTTTACCCTGGGAGCTTCTC
>WNWK01054738.1:0-11466 GCA_009830355.1 Cherax destructor
TTTATAAAATATTATATTAAAAAATTAAATTTTTTATTATTTTAAAACATATAAAATAATTAAAATTAAAAATTTATTTTTTAATTTTTCATTAAAAGATTTTAAATTAAAATATTTTTTTAATAAAATAATTTAATTCGAAAATATAAATTTTATATTTTCATAAATTTAATTTATAAAATTAATTTAAAAGATTAAAATTAAGTATTTTAGCTAAAAAATGATTTTGATAAAATCAAACTCTAAAACTCGAAATATGCAATAAAATGATTTTAACATTTTTCTATTTTAATTTATTTTTTTCGAAAATAATATAATAATTATATTGTTTTATAAATGATTTAAAAAAAAATTAAAATTATTCATTATTAATTTGATTCTAAAAATTTGAAACCAGTAAAATCATAAATCTTTCCTTTTGTATTTAAATAAGAATTTTAAAATTTTAATTAGTTTAAATGAAAAAATAATAATTTTTTTTCTTTTCAGATAATTTTTTATAACTTAATTAAAAATAATTTTCATTATATATTATTAAGAATTTTAAAAAAAACAATAAAAATTTTGCTTTCTAATTTAATTAGATTAAAATGAAAATTATATATTTAAATAATTAATAAATATAAAGTTAACTTTTTATTATATTCAAATTTAAAATTTTTTATATATTAATAAAAAAAATAAATGCTTACTTTCATTCGAAATTTAATTGAAAATATTTTGTAAATATCCAGAACTAAGAAAATAAATTGCTACTTTCATTATTATGATTGATTTTAAAATAACTTAAGTAAAAAAAATAATTTAAATTAGTTTTTATTTTTGAATAAGATTAATTTTATATTTTTAATAATATAAATTAAAATCAAAAATTCTAATTTTATTCATAGAATTTATTTAAAATTGAAAACTATTTTTTAAAATGAGTTTTCCAAAAACTAAACTTCTAAACTCAAAATCAATAAAGAGATTTTAAATTTTAGCTATTTTATGATTTTGAAAATAAATAAAATTAAAAAATGTTTAGTTTTATGAATTAAAAATATAAATTTTTAATTTTAATGTATAAATTTTATATTGAATTTTAAATGATTTTGATTTTTAAAAATTTTTAAAATATAAATTATATTCAAAAAGAAAATTATTTTTTACTTTTCATTTCATTTAAAATTTTTTAAAATTAAATAAAATATAATGAGTATTCCAAAAAAACTAAAACTCTACTCAAATTTCAATATGAATTTATAATTTAATTTAAGTTTTGTATTTTGAAAATTAGAAAATCAAAATTTAATAAATTTTTAATATTTTAAATTAATAATTTTAATTTCATTATAAAATTATTTTATTGATTTTTATGATTTAAGATTTTAATGGTTTTAAAAATATTTTTAATAAAATATATTAAAGCTTCAAAAGATATAAATTTTTCATTTTCCCAAAATTTCAATTTGAAAAAATTTAAAATTGAAAATTAACTTTAGTAATAATAGAAAACATAAATGCCTTTTAAAATCAATATGAAATAATTTAAGAATTTCTATTTTTAAATAGTTTTCCGAAAAATAAACTTTAAAATGAAATTATAATGATTTTAATTTGAAATATTAATAATATTAAAAAATGAATTTTTATTTTTTTTTAAGATTTTAAGGATTTTTAAAAATATTTATAAATATCAATGTAAATCTAAAAATCATAAATTTTGTACTTTTCCATAATTTTTGAAAATTTTTTTAATAAAATTAGTATTAGCTCAAAAGATATCAAAAATTTTCTACCTTCAAAATTCAATTGTAAAATTCATTTAAGGAAAATTAATTTTAGTAAAATGATTTTCGAAAAACTCAAATCTTAAAACGTCGAATATGCAATAAAATGATTTTAAATTTTTAGATTTTTAATGTTTCATGTATTTGAAAATAATATGAATTTTAAATTAAATTGATTTTTAAGATTTTTAATGGATTTTTAAAAAAATGTAAAATTATAAATTAAAAATATAAAATTTTTTTCTTTTTGAATTTAATTTTCAAGATTTTTGAAAAATATTTTTAGTAAAAATATGAGTATTCAAAGAAATCATAAAATTTTGCTTACTTTTCCATAAATTTCAATTGCAGTAGAAATTCTATTTAAAAGTGTGAAAATCTAAGTATTTTAGCTAAAAATGAGTTTTGCCAGAAAAGCACTCAACCGCTCTAAAACGTCGAAATATGCAATAAAATACGATTTTACACATTTTCTGAGCTTTTAATGTTTCATGTATTTTCGAAAATAATATGAAATATTCTATAAAAATATTGATTTTTATAGATTTTAATGGGATTTTTAAAAATATGTAAATAATTAATAAATATTAAAAATGCTATAAAACTTATTTTATTGCATTTTTAGATTAAGCTTTTCAAGGATTTCTGAAAACTATTTTTTAATAAAATATACCTATGATAAGCTTCCTAAAAGAAAATCATAAAATTTTGCTTACTTTTCCCATAAATTTCATTGCAGTAGAAATTCTATTTAAAAGTGTGAAAATCTAAGTATTTTAGCTGAAAATGATTTTGCCAGAAAGCACTCAAACCGCTCTAAAACGTCGAAATATGCAATAAAATACGATTTTAGCACATTTTCTGAGATTTTTAATGTTTCATGTATTTTCGAAAATAATATGAAATATTCTATAAAATATTGATTTTTATAGATTTTTAATGGGATTTTTAAAAATATGTAAATAATTAATAAATATTCAAAAATGCTATAAAACTTGATTTTATTGCATTTTTGACGATTTAAGGGATTTTCAAGGATTTTCTGAAAAACTATTTTTAGATAAAATATACCTATGAGTAAGCTTCCTAAAAGAAAATCATAAAATTTTGCTTACTTTTCCCATAAATTTCAATTGCAGTAAATTTATTTAAAAGTGTGAAAATCTAAGTATTTTAGCTAAAAATAAGTTTTGCCAGAAAAGCACTCAAACCGCTCTAAAACGTCGAAATATGCAATAAAATACGATTTTAGCACATTTTTCTGAGTTTTTAATGTTTCATGTATTTTTCGAAAATAATATGAAATATTCTATAAAAATATTGATTTTTATAGATTTTTAATGGGATTTTTTAAAAATATGTAAATAATTAATAATATTCAAAATGCTATAAAACTTGATTTTATTGCATTTTTGACGATTTAAGGCATTTTCAAGGATTTTCTGAAAAACTATTTTTTTTAGATAAAATATACCTATGAGTAAGCTTCCTAAAAGAAAATCATAAAATTTTGCTTACTTTTCCCATAAATTTCAATTGCAGTAGAAATTCTATTTAAAAGTGTGAAAATCTAAGTATTTTAGCTAAAAAATGAGTTTTGCCAGAAAAGCACTCAAACCGCTCTAAAACGTCGAAATATGCAATAAAATACGATTTTAGCACATTTTTCTGAGCTTTTAATGTTTCATGTATTTTTCGAAAATAATATGAAATATTCTATAAAAATATTGATTTTCATAGATTTTTAATGGGATTTTTAAAAATATGTAAATAATTAATAAATATTCAAAAATGCTATAAAACTTGATTTTATTGCATTTTTTTTTATTGCATTTTCAAGGATTTTCTGAAAAACTATTTTTAGATAAAATATACCTATGAGTAAGCTTCAAAAGAAAATCATAAAATTTTGCTTACTTTTCCATAAATTTCAATTGGTAGAAATTCTATTTAAAAGTGTGAAAATCTAAGTATTTTAGCTAAAAATGAGTTTTGCCAGAAAAGCACTCAAACCGCTCTAAAACGTCGAAATATGCAATAAAATGACGATTTTAGCACATTTTTCTGAGTTTTAATGTTTCATGTATTTTTCGAAAATAATATGAAATATTCTAAAAATATTGATTTTTATAGATTTTAATGGGATTTTTAAAAATATGTAAATAATTATAATATTAAAAATGCTATAAAACTTGATTTTATTGCATTTTTTGACGATTTAAGGCATTTTCAAGGATTTTCTGAAAAACTATTTTTTTAGATAAAATATACCTATGAGTAAGCTTCCTAAAAGAAAATCATAAAATTTTGCTTACTTTTCCCATAAATTTCAATTGCAGTAGAAATTCTATTTAAAAGTGTGAAAATCTAAGTATTTTAGCTTAAAAAATGAGTTTTGCCAGAAAAGCACTCAAACCGCTCTAAAACGTCGAAATATGCAATAAAATACGATTTTAGCACATTTTTCTGAGACTTTTAATGTTTCATGTATTTTTCGAAAATAATATGAAATATTCTATAAAAATATTGATTTTTATATTTTAATGGGATTTTTAAAAATATGTAAATAATTAATAAATATTCAAAAATGCTATAAAACTTGATTTTATTGCATTTTTGACGATTAAGGCATTTTCAAGATTTTCTGAAAAACTATTTTTAGATAAAATATACCTATGTAAGCTTCTAAAGAAAATCATAAAATTTTGCTACTTTTCCATAAATTTCAATTCAGTAGAAATTCTTTTAAGTGTGAAAATCAAGTATTTAGCTAAATAGTTTGCCGAACACTCAAACCTCTAAAACGTCGAAATATAATAAAATACGATTTTAACATTTTCTAGCTTTTAGTTTCATGTATTTTCGAAATAATATGAAATATTTATAAAATATTGATTTTATAGATTTTAATAATTTAAAAATATGTAAATAATTAATAATTAAAATGCTATAAAACTTATTTTTGCATTTTGACATTAGGCATTTCAGATTTCTGAAAACTTTTTAGATAAAATATACTTGAGTAAGCTTCCTAAAAATCATAAAATTTGCTTACTTTCCATTTCAATTCAGTAAATTCTATTTAAAATGTGAAAATTAAGTATTTTAGCTAAAAAGTTTGAACCTCAACGTTAAAACGTCGAAATATGCAATAAAAACGTTTTGCTTTTTGGCTTTATGTTTCATGTATTTTCGAAATAATGAAATATTAAAATATTGTTTTATAGATTTTAATGGATTTAAAAATATGAATAATTATAATATAAAATTATAAAACTTATTTTATTGCATTTTGACGTTAGCATTTCAAGTTTTCTGAAAAATATTTTAATAAATATTGGTAACTCAAGAAATCATAAATTTTCTTAAAATATGTAAATAATTATAAATATTAAAATGCTATAAAACTTATTTTATTGCATTTTTGACGATTCAAGGCATTTCAAGGATTTTCTGAAAAACTATTTTTAGATAAAATATACCTATGTAAGCTTCTAAAGAAAATCATAAAATTTTGCTTACTTTTCCCATAAATTTCAATTGCAGTAGAAATTCTATTTAAAAGTGTGAAAATCTAAGTATTTTAGCTAAAATGAGGTTTTGCCAGAAAAGCACTCAAACGCTCTAAAACGTCGAAATATGCAATAAAATACGATTTTAGCACATTTTCTGAGATTTTAATGTTTCATGTATTTTCGAAAATAATATGAAATATTCTATAAAATATTGATTTTATAGATTTTTAATGGGATTTTTAAAAATATGTAAATAATTATAATATTCAAAATGCTATAAAACTTGATTTTATTGCATTTTTGACGATTTAAGGCATTTTCAAGGATTTTCTGAAAAACTATTTTTTAGATAAAATATACCTATGGTAAGCTTCCTAAAAGAAAATCATAAAATTTTGCTTACTTTTCCCATAAATTTCAATTGCAGTAGAAATTCTATTTAAAAGTGAAAATCTAAGTATTTTAGCTGAAAAATGATTTGCCAGAAAAGCACTCAAACCGCTCTAAAACGTCGAAATATGCAATAAAATACGATTTTAGCACATTTTCTGAGCTTTTTAATGTTTCATGTATTTTTCGAAAATAATATGAAATATTATAAAAATATTGATTTTATAGATTTTTAATGGGATTTTTAAAAATATGTAAATAATTATAAATATTAAAAATGCTATAAAACTTGATTTTATTGCATTTTTGACGATTAAGGCATTTTCAAGGATTTTCTGAAAAACTATTTTTAGATAAAATATACCTATGAGTAAGCTTCTAAAGAAAATCATAAAATTTTGCTTACTTTTCCCATAAATTTCAATTTCAGTAGAAATTCAATTTAAAAGTGTGAAAATTAAGTATTTTAGCTAAAAATGAGTTTTGCCAGAAAAGCACTCAACCGCTCTAAAACGTCGAAATATGCAATAAAATACGATTTTAGCACATTTTCTGACTTTTAATGTTTCATGTATTTTCAAATAATATGAAATATTATAAAAATATTGATTTTATAGATTTTAATGGGTTTTTAAAAATATGTAAATAATTAATAAATATTAAAATGCTATAAAACTTATTTTATTGCATTTTTGACGATTTAGCATTCAAGTTTTCTGAAAAACATTTTTTAGATAAAATACCTATGAGTAAGCTTCTAAAGAAAATCATAAAATTTGCTTACTTTTCCCATAATTTCAATTCAGTGAAATTCTATTTAAAAGTGTGAAAATTAAATTAGCTAAAAATGAGTTTTGCAGAAAAGCACTAAACCGCTCTAAAACGTCAAATATGCAATAAAATACGATTTTACATTTTCTGAGTTTTTAATGTTTCATGTATTTTTCGAAAATAATATGAAATATTCTATAAAAATATTGATTTTTATAGATTTTTAATGGATTTTTTAAAAATATGTAAATAATTAATAAATATTAAAATGCTATAAAACTTGATTTTATTGCATTTTTGACGATTTAAGGCATTTTCAAGATTTTCTGAAAACTATTTTTTAGATAAAATATACCTATGAGTAAGCTTCCTAAAAGAAAATCATAAAATTTTGCTTACTTTTCCCATAAATTTCAATTTCAGTAGAAATTCATTTAAAAGTGTGAAAATCTAAGTATTTTAGCTAAAAATGATTTTGCCAGAAAAACACTCAAACCGCTCTAAAACGTCGAAATATGCAATAAAATACGATTTTAGCACATTTTCTGAGATTTTAATGTTTCATGTATTTTCGAAATAATATGAAATATTCTAAAAATATTGATTTTATAGATTTTTAATGGGATTTTTAAAATATGTAAATAATTATAAATATTCAAAAATGCTATAAAACTTGATTTTATTGCATTTTGACGATTTAAGGCATTTTCAAGATTTTCTGAAAAACTATTTTTAGATAAAATATACCTATGAGTAAGCTTCTAAAGAAAATCATAAAATTTTGCTTACTTTTCCCATAAATTTCAATTCAGTAAATTCTATTTAAAAGTGTAAAATTAAGTATTTTAGCTAAAAATGAGTTTTGCCAGAAAAGCACTCAAACCGCTCTAAAACGTCGAAATATGCAATAAAATACGATTTTAGCACATTTTCTAGATTTTAAATGTTTCATGTATTTTTCGAAAATAATATGAAATATTTATAAAAATATTGATTTTTATAGATTTTTAATGGGATTTTTAAAAATATGTAAATAATTATAATATTAAAATGCTATAAAACTTGATTTTATTGCATTTTTGACGATTTAAGGCATTTTCAAGGATTTTCTGAAAAACTATTTTTAGATAAAATATACCTATGAGTAAGCTTCCTAAAAGAAAATCATAAAATTTTGCTTACTTTTCCCATAAATTTCAATTCAGTAGAAATTCTATTTAAAAGTGTGAAAATTAAGTATTTTAGCTAAAAATGAGTTTTGCCAGAAAACACTCAAACCGCTCTAAAACGTCGAAATATGCAATAAAATACGATTTTAGCACATTTTCTGAGTTTTAATTTTCATGTATTTTCGAAAATAATATGAAATATTCTATAAAAATATTGATTTTTATAGATTTTTAATGGATTTTTTAAAAATATGTAAATAATTAATAAATATTCAAAAATGCTATAAAACTTGATTTTATTGCATTTTTGACGATTAAGGCATTTTCAAGGATTTTCTGAAAAACTATTTTTAGATAAAATATACCTATGAGTAAGCTTCCTAAAAGAAAATCATAAAATTTTGCTTACCTTTCCCATAAATTTCAATTTCAGTAAAATTAATTTAAAAGTGTGAAAATTAAATATTTTAGCTAAAAAATGAGTTTTCGAAAACACGTAAACCGCTCTAAAAAAGTCGAAATATGCAATAAAATACGATTTTAACACCTTTTTTAGCTTTTTAAGTTTCATGCATTTTTCGAAAATAATATGAAATATTCTATAAAAATATTGATTTTTATAGATTTTTAAAGGATTTTTTAAAAAAATGTAAATAATTAATAAATTTTAAAAAATGCTATAAAACTTCATTTTATTCCCCTTTTTTTACGATTTAGGGGGTTTTTTAAAGGTTTTCTGAATAACTATTTTGTTACATAAAAAAAAACCATGAGTAAATTTTTCCCAAAAAAATCATAAAATTTTGCTTTTTTTTCCAAAATTTCAGTTGCAGTAGAAATTTATTTAAAATTGTGAAAATCTAAGTATTTTAACTGAAAAATGAATTTTGCCAGAAAAGCACTCAAACCGCTCTAAAACGTCAAATAAAAAAAAAAGGGGATTTTGCACTTTTTCAGGTTTTTTTTTTTGTTTCATGTATTTTTCGAAAATAATATGAAATATTCTATAAAAATATTGATTTTTTAGTTTTAATAATTTTTTAAAAATATGTAAATAATTAATAAATATTCAAAAATGCTATAAAACTTGATTTTTTGCATTTTTTGAATTTAAAAAAAGGGATTTTCAAGGATTTTCTGGCAATTTTTTTAGATAAAATATACCTGTGATAAGCTTCCAAAAGAAAATCATAAAAATTTTTCTTACCTTTTCCCATAAATTTCAATTTCAGTAAAATTTAATTTAAAAGTGTGAAAAGTAAATTTTAGCTAAAAATGAGTTTTCCAAAAAAACCAAAACGCTCTTAAAAAAGTCGAAATATCACAATAAAAACATTTCTTTTCTGAGATTTTTAATGTTTCATGTATTTTTCGAAAATAATATGAAATATTCCATAAAATATTGATTTTTTTTTATTTTTTTTTTAGGATTTTTTAAAAATATTCAAAAATAAAATTAAAAAAAGTTTTAAAACTTGATTTTTTTGCATTTTTTGACGATTTAATCATTTTCAAAGGTTTTGTGAAAACTATTTTTAGATAAAATATACCTATGGTAAGCTTCCTTAAAAGAAAATCATAAAATTTGCTTACTTTTCCCATAAATTTCAATTTCAGTAGAAATTCAATTTAAAATTGAAAATGTAAGTATTTTAGCTAAAAAATGAGTTTTGCCAGAAAAGCACCTCACACCGTTTAAAAAAGTCGAAATATGCAAAAAATACGATTTTAGCACATTTTTTTGGGCTTTTAATGTTTCCCTGTATTTTTCGAATATAATATGAAATATTCTATAAAAAAATTTATTTTTATAGATTTTTAATAGGATTTTTAAAAAAAATTAAAAAAATTAATAAATATTCAAAAATGCTATAAAAAATTATTTTATTGCATTTTTGTACGATTTAAGGCATTTTCAAGGATTTTTGAAAACAAATTTTAGGGTAAAATATACCTTGTGAGTAAGCTTCCAAAAAGAAAATATAAAATTTTGCTTACCTTTCCCATAAATTTCAATTTGTAGAATTCAATTTAAAATGTGAAAATGTAAGATTTTACTAAAAAAAAGTTTTTGAAAAACACTTAAGTTTAAAACGTAAAATAAATAAAATACGATTTTAACACATTTTCAAAATTTTTATGTTTCATGCATTTTTCGAAAATAATATGAAATATTCTATAAAAATATTTTATTTTTAGATTTTTAATAGGATTTTTAAAAATTTGTAAATAAAATAAATTTAAAAAATGCTATAAAACTTATTTATTCCCTTTTTGACGATTTAAGGCATTTTCAAGGATTTTCTGAAAACTATTTTTAATAAAAATACCTATGATAAGCTTCCCAAAAGAAAATCATAAAATTTTTACTTTTCCCAAAATTTCAATTCAGTAGAAATTTATTTAAAATGTGAAAATTAAGTATTTTTACTAAAAATGAATTTTGCCAGAAAAGCACTCAAACCGCTCTAAAAGTGAAATATGCAAAAAAAAAGGATTTAGCACATTTTTCTGAGCTTTTTATGTTTCATGTATTTTTCGAAATAATATGAAATATTCTATAAAAAAAAATTGATTTTTAGATTTTTAATAGGATTTTTTAAAAATATGTAAATAATTTATAAATATTCAAAAAAGCTATAAACTTGATTTTATTGCATTTTTGTACATTAAGGATTTTCAAGGATTTTCTGAAAAAAATTTTTTAGATAAAATATACCTGTGAGTAAGCTTCCAAAAAGAAAATCATAAAATTTTGCTTACCTTTTTCCCCTAAATTTCAATTTCAGAAATTCAAATTTTAAAAATGTGAAAATTAAGATTTTAGCTAAAAATGAGTTTTCAGAAAAACTAAACCGCTCTAAAAAAGTCGAAATATGCAAAAAATACGATTTTAACATTTTTTTGAGTTTTTAAGTTTATTTTTTGAAAATAATATGAAATATTCTTAAAAATATTGATTTTTATAGATTTTTTAAAAGGATTTTTTAAAAATATTAAATAATTAAAAATTTAAAAAATGCTATAAAACTTATTTTATTCCCTTTTTTACGATTTAGGGCATTTTCAAGGTTTTCTGAAAACTATTTTTTAATAAAAATACCTTGAGTAAGCTTCCTAAAAAAAAATCATAAAATTTTTCACTTTTCCTAATTTCAATTGCAGTAGAAATTCTATTTAAAATGTGAAAATTAAGTATTTTAGCTAAAAAATGAGTTTTGCCAGAAAAACACTAAACCCTCTAAAACTCGAAATATGCAATAAAATACGATTTTAGCACATTTTCTAGTTTTTAATGTTTCATGTATTTTTCGAAATAATATGAAATATTCTAAAAATTTGATTTTTAAATTTTTTAATTGGTTTTAAAAATATTTAAAAATTTAAAATGCTATAAAACTTGATTTTATTGCATTTTTTATTTTTTAAAGGGGGTTTTTAAGGGTTTTCTGAAAAAATATTTTTTTTTTAAAAAAAATTTTTAAATGTTTTCCAAAAAAAAACTAAAAAATTTTTCTTTCTTTTCCCCCCAAAATTTTTTTTTGGGAAAATTTTAAATTTTAAAAAAAAGGGAAAAACTAAGTATTTTTAAAAAAGAATTTTGCCAGAAAAGACTAAACCCCCTTTAAAAACCCAAAAATGCAAAAAAGATTTTAGCAATTTTTTTTGAGTTTTAAAAGTTTCCCTGTATTTTTTAAAAAAATAGAAATATTTTTAAAAAAAATTTTATTTTTTAGATTTTTAAGGGATTTTTTAAAAAAATGTAAATAATTTTAAATATTAAAAATGCTATAAAACTTATTTTTTTCCCCTTTTTTTAAAATTTGGATTTTCAAGGAAATTTTTTGA
>WNWK01054739.1:0-11466 GCA_009830355.1 Cherax destructor
GATGAGGGGGGGGTATTGAGACTTTCAAAAGGGGAAATAATGCCGATGGTGACACTATTCAAATCGTTTAGTGCTCCTCACTTGGGAATCTGCTCAGTGTGACGGCCCCGTTCAGGGGGGAAAAAAATTGGGCTGGAAAAACCCCCAGAGATCGTTTACGGCTCACATTGAGCCATTGAAACAAAAAAATTTTTTGGGGAAACCCCCTTTCCCCAAGTCTTGAACATGTACTCATTGGGCGGAGGAGAAAAATACATGATAATATATACATAAAGTACTTGAGGGCCTGGCCCCAAATCCACCCCCAAAACCATACTGGAGTGAGAGATATGGGAAAAGTGAAAAAATAAACCCAGTGAGGAGCAGGGGTGCGGGGGGGAAAAAACCCGGGAGCCTGTATTCATCCGGGGCCCCAGACTATTAACATCTTACCAGAAGACCCCCGAAACACGGCTGGAACCGGGGGAAAGCCTTAAAGAAAAACTGGCCCAAATATCTTCAGGGGGTTTTCCAAAAAAAACCCCAGGCTGTTGATGGATATGGGGGGCGGGGGCCTCCAGCAGCAACAGCCTGGTTGACCAGGCAAGCCCCAAAAACGAGCCTGGCCCATGGCCGGGCAAAAAATTTTAATCCCCGGGGAAACTCTTAAAAGGTTTTTTCAAAGGTAACCTTCAAAATTTGGGGGCTGTATGACCCTTGGGGTTTTAAAACCCTTCTCTTTGATTATAATAATAAATAATAATAATTCAAAACTAGGGATCCAAATTATGATGATTCTCTTCAAATCACTTGTTCTCCCCTAGGCGGGGAATACTGCTGAACTTTAAAGGGGGCCCCCCTTTCCCAAGGCAGGCGAAATTGCTGACCTGGAGAGTGTACAAAAAATTTTCCCGGCACCCCCCAAGTACAAAAAAGGGCCCTAAATTCCCGGAAAGGGGGTTTTGGGCGGCCCTTTATCTTTTTTCCCCCTAGGGCGCGGGCGGGGAGAGATACATGATAATATACCTTGGGAAAATCCTGGGGGGTTAAAATTTTTTGCACAAAAAAACCCCCCTTAAAAAAAAAGACTCGGCAGGAGTAACTTTCCCCCCCAAAGAATAGAGGGGGCGCCCGAGTACACTGAGAGACAAAATAAGTGTCCGGGGCCCCCAAAACGTTCAACTGCCCCCCGCATCCCCAAAAGGGGAAAATTTCCAATAGCCCCCCGGCTGTCTTCAAGAAGGCACTGGACAGTCCCCGGGGCCCTTGGGGGTTTTTGTACGTCAGTTTGCGTTCGGCGAGCAGTAACAGCCTGGTTGATCAGCCCCCGATCCCTACGAGGCCTGGTCTCTCTTTGGGAAAACCCCTCCCGGGTAACCCTAAGAATGTCTTGTAACTACTTTCGGCTTTAATTACAAATACTATTACTGGATTGTAAGTATTTCTGGCTTGTAAATACTGTTACGGGCTTGCAAATACTGTTATTTTGGGTTGTAAGTACTGTTACTGGTTTGCAGTATTTTCCCCGGCTTGTAAAAAACTGTTACTTAGAGTCTATTAAAAAAAAGTATTTTTTTTTACAACACTGAATAAATAGTACGTCCGACATGACGTAACAGATTTTTCCCCGGTAAATGAATTAAACAAAGACCATTGTTGATTATTTTTTAAAATTTTTTGTGATTTAAAACTAGAAAAGATATAGAAAAGAAGTACTCGAAGAAAAATAGGACAATTTTTAAAAAATTTCCCCGATCATGAATATAGTTTGAAAAAATACTCTCATCAGCTTCAACATAATGGAATTTACATATTTTGTAATTACCTGTTTGTAATTATCTATTTGTAACTTAAAACAGTTATGCTCGCGGTGTCCCGTCTTCAGTAATTTGCTCATTTTTTTTTTAAATTTCCATTGGTTCTAAAAAAACTACACCCCTTTTTTTTAAATTTATTTCATTGATCTACTATTCTGTAAAAAAAAAAATTTTTTAGTATCCCTTCGGCTCCATTTTTTTTCTCATTTTTTACCTGTATTTTTTCCTGTTATTGGTAAGGAAAAAAAAATCTTCACCCAAAAATTTTTCCCCGGCCCTTTTTTTTAAAATTTTTAAAGTCCCCTATCTTCCTTTTTTTGGCCAAAAGTAGGCATCCCCAGGGCTTTCAGTTTTTTTATCTTAAGTTATTTTTTTAACTATAGTTAAAAGGGACCTAAAGTCAGTACCTGACCAGCCGGGCGGGTTCGTACGTGGACGGGGGGGCCAGCGGAACAGCCTGGTTGATCAGGCTCTGATCCACCATGAGGCCTGGTCCGGGCCGGGCCGCGGGGGGGTTGACCCCGGAACTCTCCCCAAAATAAACTGGTTTGTGGCTCTCTGAAACTTTTTACCGTTTTAATTTTTTTTGGGGGAGGCATTTTTTCCCCAAAAAAACATTGGGTTTGGTAACTTTTTTCGAAAAAAGGCCCCAAATTTTTCCCCCCGGGGGTCTTATTAATATAAACCCCGCTGGGTTTTTTGGGCATCTGCCCAAAAATTCCGCTGGTTTATTCAATCCCTTAAAAAATAAGATGATTAAAAAAAGATACCGCGGCATGTTAAAATTTTTGGGCCCCAATATATTTTTAAACTTTTTTTTCTTGGGTTTCTCCATCCATTTATTTAAAGCTTTTTATGTACAAAAAACCCCCCACTTAGGAAAGGCAAAAGTAATAACGACGTTTCGGTTCGTTTTTTTCCAGTGGTAAAAAAAAACATATGATTTTTTCACAATTTCTTCACAAATTTCCCCGGGGGGTTTTTTTTAATAATGACTCTTAGGTTCCTTTCTGTTTCTTTCAATTTTTTTTCACAGTCGTATTTTTCCCCGGCCCGATTTCACCCCCTTCATTACTATTACATGACATTTATCAATTTTAAAATTTCCTTTTAAAAAAATCATTCCACTTACTCGGGTTTTTCAAATTTTTTCCCCAAAATCTAAAAGAAGATTTACAATAATCTTTGTTTTTTGAAATATTTTGTATCATTTCCCCAAAAATATTCTTATAATAAGTGATTAATATAAATCAAAAACATTACTGGGGCAAGTACAGATTTTTGGCACCACACTTGTGGATCTCCCAGAAGACATTTTATCCTCTTATAACTGTTACATTTTCTTTGAAACAGGGAAGCCCCAAAAACCCCTTTTTAAAAATTTCCCCCCTTTTTATTCATCCTATCTTTTGAAGTTTCTAAATTAGGTTCGGGGGGGGAAACCCCCATTTTTTTTGTTATGAACAATTTCCCCCCTCATAACAGCTTCTTCAGCTACGGGAGCTTCAAGGTTTCATTCCAACATAGCTGGAGTTACTAATGAAAAGCAAAGAAATCCATGGGAGGAGGGACGACTAACAGATGAGTAACCCCCGGGAATAGGGGGGGTCGGCTGCTGTAACGGAAAAAAAAAAAAAGGGGAAGGGGTTGAGTTAGTAATGTGTACCCGGCTGTTGTTGTCTTTTTTTTCCCCTAACGGATGACGAATGCCACATTACTCTCTTTTTGATGGAGGATGTAAATTCCCCTCACTATAGGTAGTGATTGTTTTTGTTTGGGGGGGAAAAAAATGTACCGAAGCAGGGACAAACCCAAATGATGACACGCTCAGTGTTTTTGGGGGATTCGTTGGAGTACAAAAGCTTGTTTTTCAACCCCCTAAAAAAAAAAAATCCAAGATTGCAGCTTTTTAATCAGTATATACCAAACGGGTGTACCTCTCAGTGTATAAAACGGGGGTTTTTTAATCCCGGGGGAATCATTCCCCCTTTTTTTGGGGAATTAAATATTCTTGATTTTAATCTTCGTTTTTTTTAAATTTTTCCCCAAATTTTTTTTTAAAAAATTTTGGGTTTTAAAAAAATAAATGGACAATACCTTCTTTGATCAACATAAAAAACCCTAAATGCTGGTGTTTTTTAAAATTTAAAAAATTTTGGGATTGGTTTCTGTGCGGTAGCTAATCCTTTTCCCTCTGATAAGCTTTAAACATTCAAATCTGGTCTCTTTGCGTATTGGAAGGCCCCGGGGGGTTTTTTGAGCTGTTTAAAATCTTTTTTATTAAAAGGAAATAGGTATTTTTTTTTTCCCCAGCGACATAACTTGTAAATTTTTTTTTCTCCCCCTTCAAACCCTTAACGTGGCCATTTAACTGCATTAAAAAACTAATGGTGGCACTCTGTACTGATACTTTTGAGTGCGTTGAGGGGGGACTAGGCATATGAGATCCCCCCCAATACCTCTCTCTGATCTACCCCCGGCAGACCAAACTACATACATACAGGGGGAAAAAAAATGACTTCACTAACACCATATCACTGCCTATGTTGGGAAAAGTACTTAGGGGAAGAAAACCCCCAAATCTGTTACCATCAAGCCTTCCTCCTTAGGAAACGTCAGTTGTTTACTACTAATACAATCGTTAAAAAAAAAAAATTTGGCACTAATGATGTAAAAGGGGGGGTTTTTTGTGTGTTCTGTGCGTCTTCATTCTTGGTGGCTGGGGGTTTTTGCTGTTCCCCCTATCAAAACAGTATCTCCTTGGAAATTATTTATATGACTCAAGAGCATTAAAAAAGGGGGCCCAACGATGGGGGGGAAAACCCCCATATACCCCCCTATTTTCGGTGTTCCTTTTTTTCGTTGGCTTTCAACTGAGCCATTTTCCCCCCCGCCGGTGACAATCACTGGCGGGGGGAAAATAATGAACAGGGCTTAATTTGAAGCTGTATATGGGGCCCCCCCCCCTGTATATGTTTTACGTGTATATATATATATATATATATATATATATATATATATATATATATATATATATATATATATATTTTATATATATTTTCGATAAAAAAGGGAAAAAAAAAGCTTCGTCTTTATATTTTAGTATTTCCTTCTAACACCTTTTAATTATCTTAAAGTAATCGTAAAAAAAAGGGGTTGATTAAAAGGTTTTTTAAATGTTTTAAAAAGTATTAGCTTACCCCTTTGGGGGATAGCATCCGCACCTCCACATCTTTTTCCCTTCGTTACCCCTTTGACACCCCCCTTTTAAAAAAGTTTTGATAACCTTATCCCTCGTTAAAGTGTATTTTTTATTCATACCTACAGTTCTATTCAAGACGTGTAGTTTTATTCAAGACGTAGTTTTATTGAAAATCTATTTTTTCTGACAAGTTTTAGTGTAGTGTTGGAAAAAAAGGGGTTTTTTTTTAAAATGTGTAAAAAAATTTAGGGTTTTTTTTTATTAAAAAAAATTATTTATGGAGAACAAAAAGGGTCCTCCTAAAAGCAGTTTGACGCGATTAAAGGCCCCCAATTTCCCCTTTTGGTCAAATTGAACGTGAGCTGCGGGGGTGCTAAAATAGGGTAAAATTAAAAAAAAGGGGGTTTTTTAAAAAAATTTGGGGTTTTTTTAAAAAAAAGGGACTTTTTTTTAAAAAAGTTTGGTGTTTTTAGAAACATGAAATTTTTTTTCATATTAGTGAGGAAGATCAACTTAGCTATGAGAATGACTCAGAAAAAAACCCCCGGGCCCTGGTAGAAGAAAAAACGTCTTGAGAGTGTAAAGGGAAAGGGAAATTTTTAAAAGGGGGGAAAAGGGGGGTGGCTACCCTTATCACGCTGAAGTCACTTCTAAAACCAGTGTTCGGTCTGAACTTTTGGGGGCTCCCCAAATGACTGGATGATTAAAAAATTTGCATTAACGAGCAGGTGTACCTGATAAACTGGTCAATAGTGGATATCTCTTTCAATGGATTTGTAACATTTTAAGGATGATGTGCTTTCATGATACAAACATTAAATGTGGCATGCAGCTAGAGCATATCTCTAGGAATATTTGTTATAGGTTCAACAAGTTTGTCCTGTGTGGGAAGTGGCGCCTTTTAGGGGGAAAAGGATTAAACTCCAGGTAAATGGGCCACTGTCGACAAAAAAATTTTTCAAATTTTTGGGGGGAAAAAGGGCCCCCCCCAGGGGGTTTTTTTATAATTCTCACCTTTTTTTAAAAGTTCTTTTTTCTTTGGTAAAGTAAATTTTTTTTATAATATATATATAAATATATATATATATATATATATATATATATATATATATATATATATATTTTTTGTCGTGCCTAATAGGTAAAACGGGAAAAATTTTGGGAAAGAATTTTTTTTAAAAAAAATTAAGTAATTTCAAAAAATTTTTTTTTATACGTTTAAAATTTTTTTTTTTAATTTATTTGATGTAAAAATTTATAATTTTTCCCCAAAAAAATTTTAAAAGAAAATTTTAAAAAAACCCCTTTTTATAACAAGCGCAATTTAATTTAGCCAAACCCCAAAAAAAATATATTTTAAAAAAGTTTCTTTTTAAATTTTAAAAATAAACAAACACAATGAAATATAAAAATTTTTCGTTGGGGTTCCCCGAAAAATTTTTTTCGAAATAATTGCATACACAAACTTTCGCTTGTTTATAAAACCCCAAAAAGGCTTTGCTTTTAACCCCAAAAAAAGGGGGCCACCTCTGGTGTACATTGTGGGACCCATAGCCTCGGGGGGGAAATGTTTTTTTTATATATATATATATATATATATATATATATTATTAAATTTAATTTTATATATGTTTTATATATACACTATATATATATATATATATATATATATATATATATATATATATATATATATATATATATATATATATATATAGTGTTCAGCAGAAGTGTGTGGTTACGGGAAAAGGGGGGGTTTTGGGGGGAAGAGTAAAAGAGAGTAAAAAATAAATTAGCATATAAGAGGTTTTTACAAAATAGAAATTATGAAAAGGGGGGAGGAGTATATGAAAAAAAAAGAGGTTAAGAGAATGGTAAAGGGGAAAGAAAAAAGGGGGGGGAAATGAGAGAATGGGTGAGATACTATCAACAATTTTTACTGAGAATAAAAAAAAACCGGGGGAAAAGAATGGATTTGACAGTTTAAAATAAAAGGGGGAAAGTTATTAGAGGGGATTTGGGGAAATTTTCGGAAAGATGGAGGGGGGAATTTTTTAGGAACTGTTAAACTTGAAATTGGAAGTTGTGATTTCTTTCATTGGGCGGGAAATTTTTAAAATCTTGTAGGAGTGAGGAAGGGCCAGTCCTCAGCAGGATTCGAACCTGCATACTCTGCATCAAAGTAAACGTCCTTTTTAAGATCTGGCTTAGTGACCCGTACCCGGTTCAGATCCTGCTGTGGACTGAGGGGAAAATGTTTGTAAAAAAATTTTTCCCGTTTGTAAATTGAAGGTATATATGTACTTTTACCCAATTGTACTCACCTAATTGTGGTTGCAGGGGTCGAGACTCAGCTCCTGGCCCCCCCCCCCGTTGTCGCTACTGGGGGGCTGCTCTCCCCGCTCCTTTAGCTTTATCATACCCCCTTTTTTTAAAAATATGTATGGTTCCCCCCCCCCCCCTATATCTTTTTTTAGACTATTCCACTTCCCGGCTTTTTCCCCGTGGCTGAAAGAAATGCTTCCCAACATCCCTTTGACTCTCTGAGTCTTCAGTTTCCCGTTGTGTCCCCTTGTTTTTTTTGTTCCCTCTCTGGAACATGTGTATGTTTTTTGTATATTTTGTGTGTGTGTGTGTGTGTGTGTGTGTGTGTGTTGCCCTAATTGTACTCACCTAATTGTGGTTGCAGGGGTCAGACTCAGCTCCTGGCCCCCCTCTTCCTTTTTCCCCACTGGGTCTCTGCTCTCCCTGCTCCATGAGCTCTATCCCTCGTCTTAAAACTATGTATGGTTCCTGCCTCCCCCATATCTTTCTCTAGACTATTCCCCCTTTCCCGACTACTCTTTTGGGGGGGTGAAATGCTTTTCCCCCCATCCCTTTGACTCATCTGAGGGGTTAGCTTCCAGTTTTTCCCCTTTTTTTTTGTGTTCCCTCTCTGGGGAAAAACCTGTCCCCCCCTACCTTGTCGATTCCCCGGGTATTTTTTTTGTCGTTATCATGTCTCCTCTGACCCTTCTTTCCTCCAGTGTTGTTGGGCCCATTTCCCCCCAAAATTTTTTTTCATAGGACGTGTGTGTGTGTGTGTGTGTTTTTTAAATTTCCAAAAAAGGCGAAATATTCACAAAAATTAATCTCAGGTCGAAGGGGACTCGAACCACGAACCTTGGGACAAGGTACCCGGGGCTCTATTCACCGTACAACACTGGTCCAATAACAACTTTCAGCTAACCTAGACGTTTTGGTCCAAAAAGGGGGGGCCCGCCTTCAGGCTGGTGGTTTTTTTCTTCATATATACACTGGTTTTTATATAGAAAAGTGACAGAATCATCCCAAAAAAAAATTTTTTTTTTTTGTCCCAACAGGAAAAATTGGAAAAAAGAACGCATTAACTTTGACTTTTTTTTATGTACTCCCCCAAAATGTAATGACCTTTTTATGATCTTTTTTTGTGCTTCATTCACCATATATCTTAAATCAAGGGGAAAATTTTTGTGTCATTTTTTGGTGTCGGATACTGTGTATGAGCTTTATGTTGTCTGTAAATAAAACGAAAATTTTGGGTTTCCTGTGGTATTCTTACAACCAAGTCTTGTGCTATGAAAGGGGACTCGTGCAGATGTAAGTATTTCAGGGTACTGCTCACCTATCATGTTAAGGAACTTATAATATTCGAAACGAAAAACTTGTCGCGGCCCGGGGGTTTTAATTTACTTATTTTCCCGGGTTTTTAAAAAAACGTTTTTTTTAAAATTTATTTAAACTACCCCAAACCCCCAAAAAAATAACAATTGTAATTTTTCAGGAAGCGTTAAAAAAAGACGTTCGAAAAAACGTAAAATATTAACTTCTGAAATAAAGGGGTTCCCCAAAAAATATGGTAATTTTTTTCAAATTCTCCCCCGAATAAAATGATATAGTATAGGAAGAGGGGGATTTATGTTATCCCCCGAAAGTTAAAATTAAATCAGTTACAGTTCTTTGGATCAGAGCCCTTCCTCAAAGGAGTGTCAGTAGCAGCTATAAATTTATTGAAGCAAAAGATGGAGGGCAGCATCCGGTAGTCATTTTTAAAAATATGTTATATCTCTGCAGCTCAGGATTTCCCCACTGTCCCGTCGGTGTCAACACTAACTAAGCACTGGTGTAGTGAGCACTGCTGACGTGTTGACTATCTTTTTTTTTATCAGTCTCGCCCCCTATTTAAAAAGGGGAAAAAGTGGCGGATGTTGGTCAGTTCAAATCAATTTATGCATCCACAGCTGATAAAAAAATAAAAATGAATACTAGTCAACACGTAGTTGAAATATTTTGTAGCTGTTCGTTCTTTTCTTTGCATTACTTCATGTTAGTTATAATTTGTTCTTTTTTTTGTTATTAATATGGGGGGGGGGGAAAAGGGTAGCCCCCGGAACATTTGGGGGGGGAGAGGTAGAGGAAGTTTTGTTAGCCCCCAAAGGGGGGGATCCAGGGGGGTTTTTAGTGTGTTAGGTAAGGGGGGGAGACAAGTGGTTTTTTGGCTTGACGTGCTGTAAGGGGGGGAAGGGGGAAAAATTCGTAAAGGGGGTTCGGGGGAAAAGGGGGTTGTGTATTTGGCCCCGGGGTATAAAATTGGGGTTACTCTAAACCGGGGGGTTTTTTTTTTTTTTTTCGATTACAGCCCCCCGTGGATTTCCCAATATGTCGCCATTACCCCCCTTTGCCAGACTTTCGAAATCATCATCAAAAATCCTATTAAGTCCTTTTACTTAAAAAAATTTTTAAAGCCGGTTTTATTTTTCCCTTTTTAATTTTGCTGGGATCAGAACACCTAAAAAAAACAAAAAGGTTTTTAAAATTTTTTTTTGAAAAACAAAAAATTTTTCAAATATCCGGGGCCTCTCCCCCCCTTATTTGGTTACCATAGTTTAAAACCCCCCCTAAATACCCCCCGTTCAAAGGGTGGGTGAGGAACCTCCAGTTCGGATGTTAAAGTGTGGAAGGGGAAAAAATGGGTAAAAGGGGGCAGTAACAAATATAATAACCCCGTTAAATTTTTTACTTGTGTCGAAGTTGAATTGTAAATCCCCCCATGTTGATACTTCCCCCCCTGAATATATAAGTTTCTCGCCCCCCCTAAAATAATCGACGTTAATATTATAGTAATTTTCACCGTGGACATCTGTGAGTGTTGCTTGCACCAGCCTCAAGTTGTAGGTGGAGGATAAAACGGCTTTTTTTTTCTCTTCCCCCGTTTTGGGGGGTTTTTAACCAGCCCAACGGTGGCCAGTTGTATCATTGGGTTATTATAAGGTTTCCCCCCCCCCTCCCCCCTTTTTTTTTCCCTATGGCTCTGAATGACTTATTTATTTTTATTATAATCAAAAGGGGCTAAACCACGGGGTTATATGACTTATTATAAAAATTTTAAAAAAGAGGGCTCCCCCCCCCCTATGATCTCTATCCCTCGTCCCCCCTGACCCCGGTTATAGCTTATAAAGTTAATAAAGATGGATCCCACCCCCGTTCCCTGTGTGAATTAATAGCAATAGTTTTTATTATGTTAATATAGATGTCTCCTCCTCATTCCCCATGACCCTAGCAATGATTTTTGGGGGTTTAATTTTTGATATCTACATCCCCTCGTCCTTTTGATACATTTTTAATAGGTTACAGTATAAACTTTTTTTTTTTTTTTTTTTATTTTATTTAAGACAAATATATACAAAAACATAAACTATATTTTTCTCATGGACAAAACAGGCCATTTAAAAAAAACCCCCAAAAAGAACATAAAAAAAATATCTATCAATATATCCAAAAACAAAATTTTTAAAAAAACACACAATATAACAATATGTTCAACAAACCTTTTTCCCTTTTCTTATTCTTAATGGGGGGATACAAACAAAAAAAAATATACAATGAAAAATTTTTTTTGGTCCAAAAACACCTGAATAAAAAACCCCTTTTTTTTTTTTTTGAAAAACAGGTGATTTACCATAACACAAAAAAAACTGTACCCCATAACAAGAGGTTACACGACAACAGTTTCTCAAAAAAAAAATACATTATCATCTGGCTATCACTTACGTAGACAAAAATGTTTACACAACGTCCCCAACTTCCCAAAAAAAAATTTCCCCCAAAACACGTTCGTGGTGCCCCCTGAAAAACACACTAGAAAATTAAACGTTATACAATCAGATTCTTTTCACAAAAAGTAAGTTCTAACAAAATATAAATAAACACATACCAGCAAAACATAACCTTTTTAAAATTTCAACAGAAACCTAGTGAGTTATCATTAACCTTTTCACAATAAGTATCAGCATCGCCTCCCCAAAAAACAAAATTACATAAATTGACATTCACATTATCAAAAAAGCCCCGGGGGTATCCTTATGAGTTATTATTTTGAAAACACCATAACCCATCAATCAGGACCTACCAAATGCCTTTTTTTAGAACTAAAAGAACAGGATCTCTTCA
>WNWK01054740.1:0-11465 GCA_009830355.1 Cherax destructor
ATTCTATTCCGGTTATGGTTTCGGCCTTCTTCTTGTCCCCTTCGAGGTTGGGGGGCTCCTCTCCGTCTTCGCATCGGCCCCTGTCTTCTCACGGGTATCTCTGGAGGGCTCCCTGCCCCCCTCTGTGAGCATTGTCAGGTTCCAGTGTCTGTTCGAAACCTTTTCCCCCTCTATCCGAGCACCAATTTTCCCAAACGTCTTCTCTGCGGCCCTTTCTTTACCTTCCCTTCTTGCAGATGGCCCTCCTTTAAACCTGACTCTCTTTTTACTTTTTTACGAAACTGACTTACTACACAAACTCTGAAGATTATACCTCCACCTCCCTCAGTCCCCCTACCTCGATCTCTTGCTACCCTCCTCCCTGCCCACCCCCCGTCATCTGCACTCCATACCCCACTAATCTCCATCTCCTCTTCCCACTCTCCTGCATCCTACAATAACCTGCAGCACTGTATAACCCCCTGGTTTAGCGCTTCTATTTGATTATAATACCGAGGCTCGGTGGATGTGAGGTTGCTATCCCGGATTGCTGGTTTACTGTCATGAAGGGTAGGGTAGCTACGGGTTCCATGCAGCATTTGCATACTTGCGGTGTTGAGGTCCTCTTGGGCGCGGAGGGGGATTTACGCCCCCTTTCATTCCTCCTAGGAGTTATTCCTCCACGTTCCCCCTTTTTCTTTTTTCTTTTCTTTTTTTTTTTTTTTTTATTGAAAACAAAAGAAAAGTAACCTGGCTATAGAACGGCCCAATCCGTGAACCTACTACCCCAGGCCTTCCTGATACGCACCCAGTTCTGACCCTACCTCGTTAATGGACCACTCTTTGGACACTTCCAATACCCCTGTACCTCTTGCTGGTGCCGGTTCGTCACCTGCTTCAGGTACGGGAGTTCCGACCAGTCCTTTGACACACCATTTTCTCGAGAGGGGGGTCGCACTGTGACTCCGCGAGGCGTTCAGTTGGAGATATTTCTTGCTTCTTTCCCCTCCATGTTTTAAATACGGGGAATTCCCACCCATTTTGATACTTGAACTTGTTCTTTCTCTTGCATCGATCTCTCCATCTGCTCTTCCACAACTGTCCTCAGACTTCACACCTGGTTTGTCCTCCGGACTTACATGATAACGATCATTTTCAATCATCCTTAAGTCCCCTCCGTATTCTCACCTCCTCGTAGCCATGTAATTTGACCAGGGCGAAATGGACTTTTAAGCACATCTTACTGCCTTTCATGGTTCTTCCTCGTCCTCCATTGATGAGGTTTTACATCTCTTTTACGTCCTCCGTCTTAACTTGCAGCTTCACATTTCCTATCCCCAAACCTCGGGCAGCATTCTCAGAAGTGCGTGCCTTGGTGGTCTCCTGCTTGTGCTCAGGAGGTACGTTCGGCTTGCTGCATGGGGCAGACCATCGATATAACAGAACCATAGAGACTTCTTGATTTAAGCAGAGAGCAATTGCTCATATGTCATACGTGACGTTAAATGCTTGCTGAGCGAGATTACGTTTCTACTGTCACTTCGGCTTCTCGATGAGTGCAGTCTGGAAGAGACGAGATGCGGAAGTGGTGGTAAATTCTTCTGAGCAAGCTCTGTTGCTGGTGGGGTAATCGTCTCTTACCCTCTTGCCTTTGCCACTGAAATTGGTTATCTGGTCCGCATTCTCAGGGGCTCCATCTATGCCCTCGTTCACTTTCTTCTAAGTCTGTCCAGCGGTTAAAGCCCTTAGATTTTTTCTTCTCTCAGAGAGAATCTTGTAATGTGCATTTTACCCCTTCAAGGGCTGAGCTGGCACTCTCCGGCACGATCTTCGACAGCTGGCCCATCGGCATACATATTAGTATGCTACAGCATTTACATCAGTCTGCTCTTGCTGTCCTCTGCGACTCTTTAATCTTAATAATTCTGTGAGTTCTTTACACAGCTGTGGAAGTCTGCTATTGTTCTCCTTTTCTAAACCAGGTACTACAGGGACGATACCTCCCACTACCATCCCACTGCTCTTACCAGTGCAATTTGCAGGTGATGGAATGTCCTGGTTAATAGGCGTTTGATGTGGTATTTAGAGATGCACAATAGTCTCTCCACTAGTAAATATGGCACTAGTAAGAGGCGTTCTGCCATTGACCCCTTACTGCACTTGGATACGTATATTCATAATGCCTTTGCTAATAACCTTTTCGGTTATCGCCATCTTTTTGACCTTGAGAAGGCTTATGACACAACTTGAAGGTTTAATATCTTTGCCCAGGCCCACTCCTTAGGCCTCTGGGGCTATCTACCATTTTCCTTAAGGCCTTCTTAACTGAAATTTCTGTGTCTGAGTTAGTAATGAGCTTTCCCCAGCATTGTCCAAGCTGAAGAGTGTCTCTTGGATGTGTTCATTTTAACACTTTCTCATGCTATCATAAATAATCTGGCATCTGTTCTCCCATCAATATTTGGTGTCTTTATGTGGATGGTTTCTTACATCCGCTGGTCATCATCAAGTCTCCTTTGCATTAAAATTATCTTTTGTCATCCGTCCTCCCTCCCCCTTATTTCCTCACTATCTTAATTCCCGTACATACTTACATACCTATACCCCCAGTAAAATCCACTATTTCCTTCCCTACTACCCAACCATTCCGTTTGTACCACCACCAGCTACCCCACATCCTCCTACTTTCTCATATTCCCCCCTGAGTGTCAAACGCATTCATTAGCTACTGTAACTTCCACTAAGTCCCTTAAACTCATTTCTTTGTATTGCTCAGCCCCTCCCATCTCCCCCCCATACACACATCTATTCCTGTTTCTTGTTGCAATCATACTTGCTGCAAGCGCCCTGATACGCTCCTTGCCCGTGGTTTTCAACCTCCATGACTTACGCACACATAGTCAACCATTAAGTGCATTAATCCCCTTCACCCTGTGTTCACCATATATCCAAACTTATTTGCCCTTAATACTGTTATGCCACCTCCCAATTTTCTTAATGCCCTACCCATCCATTCCATTGCCCGCCTAAATCCTGCAAAAATATATTGCATGCCTGTGCCATCCCACACCTGTCACAACTCCCCGTCATAACTATGCCCATCCTAAATAAAAGCTGCTTTCGATGCCGCTCCATGTAAGAATCTATACTTAAGTTCCCGGTCTCTGAATCTCAGCAACAAACTCTTGAATCCCTTCCATATATTGCCCCAATCATACATAGGGTATTCCCTACCTTCTTCCACACTTTTACCCCATCAAGTTTCTCCATATCATACAGTTAACTTATGAGCTTTTTTTATCACATATTATATTTACGCAAAGAGATCCAACATTGCCCCAAACTCTTTGCCTCCCCACCCACCTACCTAATTCTTCTGACACTTTACCCCCGACCTGCCTCTACCCACCCACTTATAACACACATCTTTTAACATACATACATATTACTCTCGCTCTATCGCTATTAGCCCCAAACCCCCATCTCAACCCTATTTCTAATCTCTTTCCCTAATCCATGGTTTCCAAACGCAGATGTAATGCTAATCTCAACGTGTGTATGTCTTCTTGCATTAATGGGTATATCACTGCTACATGCCAAATCTTACTATATATCAATGTATTTACTGCTATCACCCTCTGCTGTAATGTAAGATCCCCTGGTCTCCATCCCTTCATTCTATCCGTTGCGATTTTCACTATCCTACCTGAATTTTCAGCACGCGCTTCCACTTCATTACTCATATATATTATTCCACATATCTTAATGTTTTCCACTACTATCCACCCATGCCTCTCGCCCAACCTTCCCCCACCCATCTACCTACCTCCAATAATCGTGATTTGGCCCCATTTACCCTCTTTCCCCGTTGCTCTACAAAAACCTCTATTACCGTCCTACATTGACCAGTCCCTCTACGTTGCCTACAAAGTACTGTGTATCGTCCATATCCCACTATCCCCTGCTCCTCCTCTCTTCCTCACCCCTCCCTCCCCTCACCCCCCACCCTCCTTTACTAGTCTGTAGAATGGGTCTTGCAAACATGCAAATAGACATTGGACAGGGGCATCCTGCTGTAATCCCTTTTCCATTTTCACCATTCTCCACCGGCCATTCATCTGCACCCTTATACATGCCCCGTATACACTGTTTCAACCCATCCTACCACTTCCTCCCCAAACCCCTGGTGTGCTAATTTCATACAGCACCTCTCTCTCCACATGTCATATGCCCGTCTCAATCTAATGCTAATACCCCCCCTCTATGCTATTCTTTATATACTTTTAATTCTTTCGTGACCATATCATGCTTCTTCCCGGTATCCCACACTGCCCTTCCTCAATCCTCCTCCTAGCATTTTTTTCCCAACCTATTTCCCAATGCTTTCGCGAAAATCTTATAATCTGCATTCATCATTGCTAAGGCCTGTAATTGCTCATTGTCACTCCTGTTCCCCTTTCTTAACCAACACCACCACGCCCATGCATTGATCAGTTCCTAAGCATCCCTCCTCCTTCATTGTGTTAAAGAGCCATACCAAACATTTCCTTAATACATTCCAATATATCCTATAGAAGTCATTAACTATGCCGTCTATCCTGGAGCCTTTCCCTTACTTAACCCATCCACCGCCTCAATATCTCTTCCTCACTAATTGGACCTTCCATACTTACTAGTTCCCTCTCTCCCACCTTTGCAGTTATTCCCTCCAAAATTGTTCTTCTCTCTGTTATGCCTACCCCATCACTTCTCAATACCTCTCAAACCATTTACCCACGTATACACCCATCGCCTCAGTCGTCCTTAATCTTTGCCCCTGCACATAATTCTCACTGACTCATCCACTTCTATGCTATTTACTGTCATCCCACCCCTTCTTTTCCTACATTTGCTCAAAACATACTTGAAGGCCTGTCTCCCCATAAAATATCATCCATCCGCCCTAAAAGCGACAAACATCAAATCTTTCATTCTGTATCTCTCTCAGCCTTTCTTTCAATCCCCTTATCTCCTGCACTGCATTAGGTCCATTCCTCTCGTGACATCTGGCCAGAGCCCCTCTATGTACTTTTGTAACCCAATGCCCAACCCGCCTCCTCTCTCCCCAGTCTTGTAAAAACCTTTTATACCCCTTTTGCCACTTTTTCCCACCACACTATGATACTCTCTCCGACTCAATCTGCTTCTTACCTTGCACCCACAACCCTTTCCACCATTGTACAAAACTTGCCTGTTTGTCCTCCCACTCAACAATTTCACATTTAATTTCCAGTAACCCCCATACCACCTAACTGCTCCTTCCTACTTCTACTAGAACACCCCCATGATCTGAAACCCTACATCTATCGTTTGCACACCTTCAGCCACTACCTGATCTGCCCAAAATCCTATCCAATCTGGCTGCATAATCCTTACGAAGGTATGTGTGCTCCCTCTCTCCCTCCACCTACCAGTCCTTCAATCCCACACTATTTAATACATCTCTTAAGACCCTAACACACAGCCCGCTCCCCTAGGTTCCACATCTCTATTTCTGATAACGCAGTTCAATCCCCTCCCGATCGCTACTCCTGCCCTCCTAAGACATATACCAAATATTCATTCACAAATTAGTCCTTGACCTTCCTGGAAAACTCCGGCATATAAACCCTACAAAGCATACTCTGACACCACCCCATTCCCCATCCACCTTTTATGACCCCCACACTCCTCCATGCAATCAAATGAAAAGGGCTTGACACCTTTATCACTACCGCAACTCCACCCTTTAATCTCCCTGAAGACCCAGCATATACATCATATCCTTCCAACGGAAGTCTCTTCCTATCCTATAATTATGTTCCTGCAAAAAACCCCCTTGCACACCATAACGTCTCAATGTCACCTCTACCCACTTCCTTTTAACCTCTGCCCTCATACCATTTACATTAATAGTTATACACTTGAAAACAACAATGAAGGTTTACCTTTCGACCTTGATGCATGCGTCACTTCAGTTTTCCCTGTGCCTCCTGCTCTGTTTACACATTTCCCACCCTTGGCACCTTCCTTAAATTTTATCCCTCCCTTTCCCTCTTTGGCGCATCCACCAAGGGCTTTTTTCATGATCTCTGCGCAGGTGTTAATACATCCTCTCCATCTGATGATGCTACTGATCTCTTTCGGGATTCCCCGACACTTCCATACCTTGACCACTTTCTTGCTCATGCACTTCCCACACACACCGTCTCACATACTAAACCTTGTTTCCCCGTTCCATCCTCTTCCATTTCAATCCCTAGTTCATTGTCTTCCCCAAGACTTCTCCTGCAGCCGTGTTTACTCAGGCAAAGGGCTCGGCTATGAGGCTCTCAATGCCCCTTCCAAAGACATATTAGGGCTGGCTTCCCTGTACCCTCCTCCTCTTCTGCTGTTTCTCTTTGCTCCTCTGTAGCTGCCGTTGGGAGTGTTTGACATGTCCCTGCGCTGCCCTCCACTATCTCACTCCATGACCGGGTAGTTGACTCCTGCCCCATCGTAGTCGTTTCCTGTCCTTCTGTCCTGCTTGGTCGATTGAGCCCCTCCTCAAATCGTTGCTGCCCTCTCTTTGGACAATTTGCTGCTACATGTTCAAATGCCCCACATGTACGGCACGTCCGCTGTTGACACGTACGTTCGTACACCTGTGTCCTGAACTCAGGCATTACTACGTATGATGGTATAGGTCGCCTGATGGACATCTTCAAGGAATAAGACCCCTCCATGAGTCCTTCAAGGGTCCCTCATGCCACTTTCCCACATTTGCAGCATGTACAATCCCATATTCCTTGAAGACTTCCATTAGATCCACTGGATCCGCCTCGAATGTACGTTTCTCACCCTTATCCACGTATAGGACCGGGGAGACATCTCTCAACCGCACCTCCATACTTGAGTTAACTGCATATACTTGGTCTTGATACTTGTCTACCAACCTTTCATACTGCTGTGTTGGACAGTTTCACGAATACCCTGGTTAGTCCATTTAAGGCTACACCATATAGGTCACCTATGTCAATCTTGTATGTATCCTTCAACACCATAGGTAGGATTGTACCGGCTGTGGACGGGTGCAACACGCCCTTTACAATTTCAATACAGACAGTGTTGACGCGACGTCTGGCAGCTGCCTGTGTTGAAGAAAATAAAGTTTCGTCTCGGCACCACCAGGAGGCAGAGCACCAACGACCGCCCAGTATGGTTGCTGGACGAGGAATGTGTGTGATGTGGAAGGCTAGCAGTAAGGCATGGGTCATGAGGGAAATTTTCCTTGATTGGTTCAATGAAGTGTTTGGCCCCAGTGTGAAGAAATACCTCCTGGAAAATAAATTGGACCTCAAGTGCCTCCTGGTAATGGACAATGCTCCTTCTCATCCTCGAGATTTGGGAAAAGGCAAATTATGGAGGAATTTAATTTCATCACAGTGAAGTTCTTGCCCCCTAATACCACTCCTCTCCTCCTGCCCATGGACCAGCAGGTCATTTCAAACTTCAAAAACTGTACACCAAAGCAATGTTTCAAAGATGCTTTGACATAACCTCGGACACTCAATTGACCCTAAAAGTGTTTTGGAAAGATCATTTCAATATTCTCCATTGCACAAACCATATAGGGAAGGCTTGGGAGGAAGTGAGCTCCAGGACTTTGAACTCTGCTTGGAAAAAATTGTGGCCAGACTGTGTTCCAGAGGGATTTTGAAGGTTTTGGGGCTGAGCCTGTTGTGGAACAAATTGTGGCACTGGGGAAGTTCATGGGGTTGGAGGTTACTAGCGAGGATGTGGAAGAGTTGGTGGAGGACCACAATGAAGAGCTAACCACTGCAGATCTGCAAGAGCTTCATCTGCAACAGCAACAGACCACAGCTCAGGAAATTGCTTCCAGAGGAGGAGGAAGAGATGGAAGACGTTGCCGTCTTCAAAAGATTAAGGGGATTTGTGCCAAGTGGACTGATGTACAAAAAATTTATGGATCATTTCACCCTAACAAAGCTGTTGCAGGCCATGCTGGCAACATGTACAATGACAATGTGGTGCCCCATTTCAGGGAAGTTTTAAGGAAATGCCAGACAGAGCTCCTGGACAGATATTTTGTGAGACAGGGGTCCAGTGACTCAAAGCTGGTCCTAGTGGCATTAAAAAAAAAAGAAGGGGAAATAATCCCAGCAAAGGACTTGGTACCTGAGGTCTTTATGGAAGGGATTACCCTTCCAAAAACTAGGAAATACTTCATCCTCTCCCCTCCTCCCGTCTTCCACACATCAACTCTTCAATAAAGGTAAGTGACATATTATTATATACTATTATTCTTCGTCTTATTGTTTTCTGTGTAATTTAATGTACATTTAATGTAGAAATTTTTATTTTAATACTTTTGGGTGTCTGGAACGGATTAATTGAACTTCCATTATTTCTTATGGGGAAAATAGATTCGGAGTTAGTAATATTCGGTGTTAGTAATGCCCTCTGGAACGGATTAATTATGAACTCCGGGGGTCCACTGTACTATAAGGAATGTGTATGTGAAGAAATGTAGTATATGTAATGGCAATACAGTAAAAGCATGGGCTCTTCTTTGTTCTCATTCTTTGGCTTCTATATATATTATGTCAGTAGGGGGCATATGATTTATCTTTTGGGGTGTATATGATTGTCGATTATATTTTCAAGGTTTAGGTGTGTGAACCATGTATTTTTATATACAGTTTTAATATAAAACTTGAACTGTTCATAACCTGAACTTAAGGCAATATTGTTATGGAACCTGTACATATAGTGGTAAAGTTATTAAGGATATAGTTAATCTCTGGCTGGTGTAAATAATCTGTCCTGTAGAAGTGTGTGTGTTTCGGGATACAATGTCTAAACTTTTCTTATTGGTATGTTCATGTATGTATCGTTTTTAGGGTGTTAATATACTACAATGTTTGTAAGTGTTATTAAGTTACAAACATATTATAAGTTACTAGGTTAACGTTTAATTACTGTTTTGGTTGTTAAGGTTGGTAACAGCAGACACACTTATCTGTTTTGTGTGCAGGGGAAGGAGGTCGAAGTGTGCTTTATCGTGTTAGCATCAGCAATATGAACACCTTTGATTCTGTAGCATAGGGCATTTAGAGGTAGGGTGTGGATTGTGTTGTTTGGAAGGAACAGCGCCATTATGAATGGACTGGAGTTGTGCCAGTAGAGTTTTTTGTTCAAGGGCCATGTGTGTCTACCTATATACAGTGGACCCCGGTTTTCGTCCTGCTTAAACTAGTCTACTTTATTATTCCTTAAGGGGAAAAATTCGTTTAGTAATGGCATTGAACAGCATTCTGGAGCAAAAAAAATCACGAAAAGGGGGGTCCACTGTATGTGTTTTTGTGCATAATTTTAAATGAACAATGTACCATTGTCACAATATGAGGTATTCTTAAGTAAAATGGTCCAAAGTTTCGGATAATTCGTTCCAGAAACTGTTAGTGCCGTTACCCGAGCAATTTATTCCCATAAGGAATAATGTAAATTAGATTAGTCCGTTTCAGACCCCCAAAAATACACACAAAGCACTTACAATAATACACTTACATAATTGTTGAGTTGGGACCTGTACGAAACTCAGTACCACTGTATTTTCAAGTAGCGGTATGTTTAGGTATGTCTTATATATAAAAGTGTAATAGATTGCCTGGGCTTTTCTTGTTTACATATCGTGTTACAGATGTTTTTCACGATAAGTTTATTATGTATGTTTAAGTGAACGAGTTTTGATTTGTGTATAGCCACGTGAAAGTGGACAGTTTACACTTGTGGGGGGTAGGAGTGTAAAAATACGTACTGTGTTTACCATTATATTATTTCAAAAAAACCTTTGTACTTGTGTAGCACCTTCTTAGAAGCAGGGTGTAGGTTGTTTTAAAGGTTATTTTAGTGTCATTATGTATGTTACAGTTACTCAGTAGACTAAAGTAGTGACAATGTTGACTTTTGCTCATAACCAGTACCATTTTAATATTAATATATGTACCTACCTATGTATAATATTTATACATGAAGTTTTGAAAAAAATATAATATAAAAAATATTAATATAATTAGTGGGAAGTGCTAAACTGGTGTCAAAGCACCTGGGCAATGAAAGGCAAACAGGTTCAATACAAGGAAGCATTGGACAAGTTCATTCCTTGGCTCAACAGCCCCCTCACAGCATTAAGGAACCTTTCGAGGGGATCCTGAAGGATGTTTTCTGAGGTCAATGCCCCAATGTCCCACTCAAAGACCAAACGTCCTGGTGAATCAAGACCTGTCAACCACTTTTGCTATGTCCAATGTACAAACCACAGCCCAGCTGGTCAGGAACTGATTTGAGGAAATAGTCAAACTCCCTCTTAAAGACAGCCAGAAGTTTGTTGATGAAAGAGGTGAATTAGATGAAGCCTGTTTCACGGGTCAATGCTACCCCAGCCCAGTCCTTAACAAGGACTCTTGGTGGATAGTCTTAACTAGGCTGTTGGTGCTATCCAAAGTCCAACATAAACACTGGGCCCCGCTGATCAAGGGATGATTTAAGAAACTCGCTAACGTGGATTTTCTCCAATTCTGGCTCCGTCAATTGAGTAGGGATTAGGATTGCATTTTCTTGGTTGTTTTTTTGGGGTCAAATACTGAACATTTTCTTTTTGTATATTACCTGGAGAGAATTCCAGGGGTCAACGCCCCTCGGCCCGGTCTGTGACCAGGCCTCATGTTGGACCAGAGCCTGATCCCAGGCTGTTACTGCTGGCCGCACGCGGGCCAACGTACAACCACAGGCCTGGTCAGGTGACTTTAGGGGGCCCATACAGTGGACCCCCCCAAGGCAAAATTCATTCCCCAAGCCTGTTCAAGTGCCATTCCGAGGAATTTCCTTAAGAAATAATGTCCTAGGTTAGTCTATTTCAGACCCCCCCAAAAAACACTTACAAGCACTTACAATATTATACTTACATAATTGTATGATTTCCGGGGGCTGTTAGGCAGGGGTCCACTGTAACTTTTTCCGTGTGGTAACTCAAATTTTCTTGTAAGACATTATTCAAAAAAAAACCATCACCATTTGACAACCCATTGACATAATAGATAACTGCAACCTCCACTTCAGCCCATCAACCATTAACGATTCACCTCTGTCCAACAGCACCAACACCAACCCCTCCCCTTGACCTCAACCACCAACCAGAATATAAGGAAAAAAAAAATTTTTGGGTAATCTTTATGGGGGTTTTTGGAAATTCAGGAACCTACCCTATTTTTTTCCCAAAAAAATTTTTACTTTAGGAAAAAATAACTACCATGTTATGGTAACCCTGTACTCAAAAAGGAGGGGGGTTTTTAAATTTTAAAACACTAAACATATGTCATGAGAGAATAGAATATGAAAATTTAAACCCACGCAGTAAAGTTGAAGGATACAGAAGCGCTTTTTTTACATTCCCACAGTTGAATCCC
>WNWK01054741.1:0-11465 GCA_009830355.1 Cherax destructor
CCATAGAGGTGAACCTTCAGCCTCCTAAATTCCTCCTGGAGAAGCAGGAGGTCCCTCCTCAACACCCCAACCTCATGCTTTAAAACACTGCAGCAGCTAGCCATAATTGCACCCCTTCACACTAATTCCCAAAGCAGCTCAGGGACTGCGACCACTCGTGACCACTGACCACTGATCAGCATTGTGGTACCTCATATTCTATATGACGGGTACATATTGGAAACAAAAACTAATTGTTTTCTCCTGTCATATTCCATTACACTAGATGGGTCACACTCATACAAATATAAAATATTTGTACTTTAAAATTACTGTATATATAAAACGTACAGTAATCTGAAGCCCATAGGATGTATAGCATTTCAGGTAAAGCTTAAATTATACTTAAGATATAAGTAATTTTATTTTTTAGAGTTTTTAAGGGTCTGATGTACGGTATGAATGAAAACTTCAAAATAGATAAAAGTTAATTAATAAAATAACAAGGTAATAAAAAAATGATTGTCTAGTTGTATCAGAGTGAGTGGTGTTAGCTAAATTACAACACCATGTAATAAAATGGCAGTTCTCTTGATTATTTCTGCACACATGTGTATGAGATGTAAAAACAAAGATAATATTATGTTTAATTGTGAGTACAACAGCTCTGTCTGAAAGAAAGGATTACAGCATGTCGCACAATATATGGGAGTTGAAAGAAAAAGCTGAAACAAGAAGAACAGGGATGGAATTAGATAAAAACAGCATGTTTCAAGATTTGTTTGACATAGTATATTGCTGCCATGAATAACAGTAAGGTAAGTAGGTGCTTGTTAACATTAGCTTGGAAGCGGTTGACAGATGGGAAACCTCTGCAATCTTCAGGTAGATAGTTCATGATTTGTTTGTTTTTATGCGCATTGAGTTTTTACGGAGATTGAGTCGAACACGGGGGATATCATAGAGATTTTTATGTCTTGTATTATGTATGAACATAGTAAGAGTGAATGTTTTGTTTGATTGAACTTATGAAGAGTGGCGCGTGTGCTGTCTAGCACTTGCTTGGGTGATCGTTTGTACAACAGCTTTTTGTTGAGTTATTAATGGTTTTTGTGTTATGCTGTAGTAGATCCCCAGGCACAAATATCATAGGTGAGGTAAATACAGAATAGATAATGCTGTTTAAGGTACATAGTAACACATCTTATTTGGAGAATGAATGATTTGGAGAACTTGGTTATGTGGGGGTTGAACTTTAAATTGCTGAATACCCACACAACCCGCACATACCTTACCTTTGATATACCTTTGAAGAGTTTCGAGAGTATCTACTCTCTGAGCCCGGCCATGGGCCAGGCTCGTCTGGTGCTTGCCTGGTCAACCAGGCTGTTGCTGCTGGAGGCCCGCTGCCCCACATATCCATCACAGCCTGGTTGATCTGGCATACGACAACGTTTCGGTCCGACTTGGACCATTTACAAAGTCAGTGTGACTTTGTAAATGGTCCAAGTCGGACCGAAACGTCGTCGTAAGCTCCTCTCTTCTATGTGCTGGTTGTGTGGGTATTGTTCCAGTCACGGTATTGTGCCTTTTTTTGTTATTTAAATTTCTGAACTAGGAAACTTTAATAGAACATTGAGAATATCATCAAGTATTTCTTCATTAAAGATTCAACAGCTGCCGAAGCTTCAGAGGTTTTGTTCCAACAGAACTGAAGTTATTGTTACTTAGGAATTATAAGTATACGGGCTGGGGAGACGGTAACGAAAAGGTAGGCAGCTTTGTGGTAAATTTCCTCAGAATCTTCAGTCTGTCAAAGATGAAAATATATATATGTGATACTAATTTGAAGAAAGAATAACTTACCAGTGAAAATTGCCTTGGAATCTGTTGAACAATTGTGTTTATTCATAAAAGGTTTATTTGTTTAATATATGAAACATATTGGAATATACTGTACTGTTGTGTGAAACTTGTATGATGGGCATTCAAATATCGATAGTCAGCTGTGGTGGGGAATAGTTGCAGACCCCTGGAATTACTTCTGTCTATTACACTGTACGAACACAAGTAGCTTCTGGCTTCTAACGTATTTCTGTGTTCCTTCCGGTTCTAGAAATCAGCTAGTATAACAGATCCACCCCCGACACTATCAGTTGATATACTTTATATTTTGTTTGTGTCTGCACTGTTACCATTATGTGGTAACTTGTATTTTTTAGTTGTGACTTTAGTTGTGACACACACACACACAGACACACACAGACACACACACACAGACACACACACACACAGACACACACACACACACACACACACATATTGGAGTATGCAGCACCAGTTTGGAACCCACACCTAGCCAAGCATGTGAAGAAGCTCGAGAAAGTGCAAAGGTTTGCAACAAGACTAGTCCCGGAGCTAAGGGGTATGTCCTACGAGGGAGGTTAAGGAAATGGACCTGACGACACTGGAGGACAGGAGAGATAGGGAGACATGATAACAACATATAAGATACTGAGAGGAATTGACAAAGTGGACAGAGACAGAATGTTCCAGAGATGGGACACAACAACAAGGGGACACAGATGGAAGTTGAAGACTCAGATGAATCACAGAGATGTTAGGAAGTATTTCTTCAGTCACAGAGTTGTCGGGAAGTGGAATAGTTTAGGAAGCGATGTAGTGGAGGCAGGCTCTATACATAGCTTTAAGCAGAGGTATGATAAAGCTTATGGCGCAGGGAGAGTGACCCAGTAGCGGCCAGTGAAGAGGCGGGGCCAGGAGCTTTGACTCGACCCCTGCAACCACAACTAGGTGAGTACAACTAGGTGAGTACACACACACACACACACACACACACACACACACACACACACACACACACACACACACAGCACGCACGCACGAGAGACAAGGTTAGTTCCACAACTCAGGGGTCTGTCCTATGAAGAAAGGCTGAGGGAAATAGGACTAACAACACTGGAGGAAAGAAGGGTCAGAGGAGACATGATAACGACATGCAAAATACTGCGGGGAATCGACAAGGTAGACAGTGACAGGATGTTCCAGAGAGGGAACACAGAAACAAGGGGACACAACTGGAAGCTGAAGACTCAGATGAGTCAAAGGGATGTTAGGAAGCATTTCTTCAGCCACAGAGTAGTCAGGAAGTGGAATAGTCTAGAGAAAGACATAGTGGAGGGAAGAACCATACACAGTTTTAAGACGAGGTATGATAATGCTCATGGAGCAGGGAGAGCAGATACCCAGTAGCGGGCAGCGCAGAGGCGGGGCCAGGAGCTGAGTCTCGACCCCTGCAACCACAAAGGGGCTTTTGGCATGTACACCCAACTAATATGTTCCTCTGTTCAACCATGTATCATGTCAAAATAAACTTCCTATTCTTATTAAAGTTGCTTCAAAACAAGTCTAGCATCCCCCTCACCTTTCCAACTATAGATAGCCACCCCTAAGACCCAGTATAGAAATTCTGGCACTGCTCCTGGGTTAATTGATGGTAACAGTGATGAATTTCTCTATACTTTCTCTAATCAAAGCCCATATACTTTCTGCTCAACAGTTGCCCAGGAAGCAAGGGAAACCCCTTGCTTCCTGGGCAACTGTGCATTAAACTCTCTTGCCTGTTTGAAATATAAGTGATATATAGTACTGTATTTTCTTATTGCCTCAAGAGTTACTATAGGTGAAGTATTCTACATGATTCCATGTCTCCGCTTGCTTCTCTTTTATCGGGAAGTCAGTTACACAATTATTATAACTACATTTGTCATGTTTCCCATTATATAACAGTGTGCAATATAGTTTTTTTTCATATTGTATAAAATGAGAACTGCAGGCTAAATGTCTTATTATTTTGTCCTCAGGAGAGAACGTTGGTCCTCGACCAGTCGGTGAAAATTGGACGATCTGTGGCTCGGGCCAGACCAGCAACCAGCAATGCCATCTTTGACTGTAAAGTGCTCTCCAGGAACCATGCTCTTTTGTGGTATGAGAATGGAAAGGTGAGAAACTCAACAGTGTATTATTTGTGATTTCTTTAACCTTACTGGTAAATGTTTTAATGTAGAAACTTAAACCATATATGTACTATTTTCATAGTCTGTTTGGAAGCTGATGTGTATTGTCTTATATACACGTCGTATAGTTTGGATGTAGACATATCAGAACGTTTACTGTCAGTTTTCATCATGCAGACTATGTGCACTCATCTGCAGGTAAAGTTTACTTCAGTAAATTGCATTTTGATTGATAAAGTTATAATGTGAACTGGATAGTAGTGTCTACAAAATACTTAGCTCTAGTTGTTCAAAGTTTCTTTCATAAATGGCAACCTTACATAAATAAATATCGTGTTAGAGAATTTACAGGAGCACATAAAATTTTGTGGACAGTGGACTTTGGATTACAAATTAAAATATGTAAAGATACGATAAAGTACACTACTCACAGGGAGTAGAAGACTTGCATACGAGAGTCACTTTGTTGTACACAACTTTTGAAGCTATTAAATAATATTGTAGAAGCATTTGTAATCAAAGCAGATAATAAAAACCTGGTAATTATCCTCGTATACAAACTACAATAACAGTTGAATTCATTGAGCAGATGTAACTGTAGAGAACTCCTGGGAAGTTTAGAAAATTCTGCTTCAAATACTACTATTTTTTTTGGAGATTTTTTTTTTAACCAAATTTTTATAATATACGTAGCTAGATGTGGTGATTATGAAAAATGAAAACCTAATCCTAGACATAAGTTAAAATGGATGATTACAACCTCATAGAAGAGCAACCGAGCATAAATTGTTATTTTGCACCCCAAAGCAACAACCAGTGTGATGAAATGTTCATTTCATTTACTTTCTGCCACTTGACTTAAAATGTCTTTGTGGGGTGAGCTTGGAAGATGGAATAGAGGAAGAATAATTTTTGTAGGAGGAGTGTCACTAGAAGAGAAAGAGCCAGGGCTTAACCCAACTACTGGGAGTTAGGGGTCTGTCTATTTACTTTCAAGTACAGCGTGTCATTCCTGTCTAGGCAGGCAGCAGTGGTCAAGAAGGAAACTGCACTATTTACTCTCAGAAGCACCTCAAGGTGTCTGGAATAATTTAATTAAAAAAATTGACAAATTTAGGTGAAAAGGGAGCAAATGGGTGATAACGAAGGATCTTTTTAGAAGTCCAGGCCTGTAAAGACATGCAAATGTGCTCTTTCAATGGCTGTTTATAGATAGGTAGTGGTGGAAGCCACTGGAATGGAAAGCCACTGAATGGAAATAAATATGAACCATACACATAGCCTGATAAATTGTCAATGCAGACTCCATATAAAACATGTTCCACAGAGTATAAAACAAACGCAAACCACAGTGGAGCGGAATGAGGAATGTGAGGGACTCGGAAGTGATAATGTCAAACAAATCTTATATTCAAAGATGACATCAACACTGCTATTACAAGTGCAGGGAAATAATAGGCTGGATAATATGAACATTCAAAGCAAGAGATGCAAAGCTAATAAGGTAATCATTGTCACTTGTGCTCACCAGGCTGGAATATTGTTGCACACTAACAGCCCCTTGTAAGGCAGGTGAAATAGTTGAACTGGAGAATATTCAGAGAATTGTCACTGCTCATATAAATTCAGTCAAGTACCTAAATTATTGGGAAAACCTCATGTCTCTTGAATTGTTCTCTCTGAAACATAAACAAGAAATATATTGTACATCACAATTTTCACCTGGAATATTTTATAGAAATTGGCCCTAAATCTGCATGCCGTAATTCTACTCCCTACAAGAGCATGAAGCTCAGCAGACAGTGGAGAATAAACCAGTGAAAAGCAGGGGTGTAATGAGTACACCATGAGACAACTCAGAAAATATAAATGGATCAAGACTTTTAAACATTTTCCTTCATACATAAGGGAAGCTCTCAACAGACTCCTAGGTGTCTTCAAGAGGGACTTGGACAAGTTCCTTAAGTTGCTAATCAGCTGAGCTGTGGCACTTACATTAGATTGCATATGCAGTTAGCAATAACAGCCTTATTGATCAAACCACCAACCAGGAGGCCTGATCTGGTACCCGGCAAGAGGAGTAATAAAAACCGCACTAGTCTTCCAGTAATCTTCCGGTATGACTTAAAAAAAAAAAAGGATCAAACACAAAGAGTGCAGAAGAATTTACAATGAAAATTAATTGACAGACAAAGGTGGCGCCAAAAATTAAAGGTTGGAAACGTCTTTGCCCAAATGTTGAGATATAACGATTAAAATACCTAAGAAAAGTTACAGATTGAAAAGTATTTCAAGGAACTAACTGTACCTACCATTTGTACATGACTATTATTTGTACTCAGGGAAGGTGCAAATGGTTGGTGTATCTTATTATTGTCTGAGCTTTGTATGTGTACTTGCCTAATTGTACTCACCTAATTGTGATCGCTACTGGGTCCTCTCTCTCCCTGCTCCATGAGCTTTATCATACCTCGTCTTAAAGCTATGTATGGTTCCTGCCTCCACTACATCACTTGCTAGACTATTCTACTTCCTGACAACTCTAAACTGAAGAAATACTTCCTAACATCCCTTTGACTCATCTGAGTCTTCAACTTCCAATTCTGACCCCTTGTTTCTGTGTCCCCTCTCTGGAACATCCTGTCTCTGTCCACCTTGTCTATTCCATGCAGTATTTTGTATGTCGTTATCATGTCTTCCCTAACCCTGGGTGTGTATGTGTGTGTGTACACCTACATTTCAGCGCCCCGTGGCCACACAGTCATGGCACACACTCAATAACATTATACGGAGGGTCTCAGAGTGAAAAATGAACAGTAGAAACTAAAGCACTCTCGTATTCTTCCTGCTTTGTGCATGAACAACAACTGGAAAAATGCCAGACTATAAATTATCACCAGTCCCCCCTCTCTCTCTCCCCCTCTCCCTTTATCTCTCTCTGTCTCTGTACACAGGGTTTGACAAGGTTAGGTTAAGGATCCCAAACTTTATTGACAAGATAAGGATTCCCAACTTTATTAACAAGCTAAGAGCTGTTACCTACATCTGCTCATTTGAAAGCATTTTGATTGTTATGAAACATACAAGTAGGGAACAGGATGAAGTTGGAACCATCTGTGGGCCAGCATTTTCATTTGATCAACTGACTTTATCTCGTTGATATTATGCTGTACGAACGTTCTCTCTCTCCCCTACCTCTCTCCCCTACCTCTCCCCTCCCTCTCCCCTCCCTCTCCCTCCCCCCTCTCCCTCCCACCCCTTCTCTCTCCTCCCTCCCTTCTCCCTTTCCCTCTTCTATTCCTCTCTTCCCCCATCTCTCCCTCCATCTCTCTCCCCCTCCCTCTCCTCCTCTTCTTTCTATTCCTCTCTCCTTCCTTTTTTTTTTACACGGGTTTGCAAGGTTAGGTTAAAGTTCCTAACTTCATTTACAAGCTAAGAACTGTTACCTACATCAGCTCATTTGAAAACCTTTTTATTGTTATGGAACAGGATGAAGTTGGAGCCATCAGTAGGCCAGCAATTTCATTTGATCAACTGACTTTATTTCGGTGATATGCTGTACGAACATGTTCCAGACTCGAGTCTTGCTACCTTTACCTTTGATATACCTTTGAAGAGTTTCGAGAGTTTCATTACTCTCGGAGCCCGACCATGGGCCAGGCTTGTCTGGTGCTTGCCTGGTCAACCAGGCTGTTGCTGCTGGAGGCCCACTGCCCCACATATCCATCATAGTTTGGTTGATCTGGCACCTGGTGAAGATACTTGTCCAGTTTCCTCTTGAAGGCTTATTCACTTGTTCCAGCCGTGTTTCTGATGTTTTATGGTAAGATGTTGAATAGTCTGGGACCCCGGATGTTGATACAGTGTTCCCTTTTTGTCCCCACCACACCCCTGCTCCTCACTAGTTTATTTTGCACTTCCTCCCATATCTCTTACTCCAATATGTTGTTATGGCAGTGTGCAGATTTGGGACCAAGCTCTCGAGTACTTTCCAGGTAAATATTATCATGTATCTCTCTCCTCCGCTAAAGTGAGTACATGTTCAAAACTTGAAGGCGTTCCCAGTAATTTAGGCGCTTTACTGGCTCAGTGTGAGCCGTAAACGATCTCTGTATTTGTTCCAGCTCTGATATTTCTCCTGCTTTGAACGGGGCCGTCAGCAGTGAGCAGTATTCTAAAGGAGGCAGCACTAGCGGTTTGAAGAGTGTCACCATCGGCATTATTTCTTTTGTTTTGAAAGTTCTCAATACCCACCCCGTCATCTTCCTGGCTGTCGTGATCTTTGTCTTGTTATGGTTTTTAAAAGAAAGGTCAGCTGACATAATTATTCACAGGTCTTTTACGTGTTCCTTTCGTTCTATTTGGTGACCCTCTTGAGTTTTGTATATAGTGTTCCTTTTGAGTTCTAGGAATAAATGATCTCAGATGAAATGATGTTCAGGAGAAGTGTACAGTCAGAGTAAACTTGCTGCTTGCTGCCCGTCTTGCTGTGTAGAAGCTCACTTCTAGCTGTCCTCAGAATGGAGCCAAGTGTAGTATTTTAACAATATTAGCCTTGTACATAAAGTATGGCCACTTGCGTCCCTCCGGTGCTGAAGGCCCTGCTGAAAGGGAGCATATTCAAGGTGTGAGCGTACTTGTGCCTCGTACAGAATCTTGCAACCTTTACTGTCGAGCAGATGCGAGATACGTCGAAGTGCTATAAGCTTCCTGACCACCTTATTTTCAAGATTTACAGTAGTGAGTGATCTGGCAGAAGGTATAGTCACTTGTCAACCCCTCGGCTATGTTGGATTGTCTGACCATAAAGCTGTTTTTACGACACTGAAGATCCCAACAGAACGAGGTGAGGAGTCCACACGCATAACCTGGCTATGGGAAAGAGGTTCTTCATAGTCAGTTTGGAGTCAGATTTCACCTCAAGGATATCAACTTCGTCCCCGATACCAACACTATCCCATTCATTCTTACCATTGCTCCAGCATGGTGCCTAGAGACCATCATCATTTGTGTTTTCTTGGAAGCAAATGTTATCTGCCATCGTTTTCTCCAAGCTGATATAGCTGTAAGCTGGTGATTGATATAATATAGAGCAGCAGGCATTTCCTCTCTTGGATAAGTAAATGTTGGAGTTCAGTCGTCTGCATATGCATGGGATTATGGGATGAGATGAAGGAGGTCATTGAAGTAGACATTCCATAAAAATGGCACAAGCACGCTTCCCTGTGGAACACTTGCACCAATAGGATGTCTTTCTGACTCTGTCCCATTGAGAACTATGCCTTGAGGGTAATCACTGAGGAGACATAGTGTAGACTGTAGAGCTTGCAATTCCCAGTGCTTGCAGTTTTGCCAAGAGTCCCTGGTGCAATATCAATTGCTACTACAGAGCTGACTTTGGATTCATCCAGTGTTTGGTGCCATACTTAGTGCATAGGTTTAGCAACATATCAGCAGCAGAGTAACCGTTTATGAATCCATAATGATGGTCACAAAGAAGTGAGTGATAGTCGAAAAATGCTGACATCTGCCGTGAAATTATTGACTCGAGAATCTTGCTAGTGATTAACAGGAGTGACACTGGTCTGTAATTGCTGATTTGCACTCTGCTCTTCTTTTTGTGAACTGGAACACTTGCTTCTTTCCATAGAGAAGGCCATTTACACTGTTCTAGGGAGTGCTGATAGATGCGGGTTAGGAGTGCTGCTAATTGGTCTTCACATCTACTTAGCAATCTTGCGCTCAACTTATCTGGGCCCACAGCCTTTTCTTGGTCAAGCGATTTAAGAAAATACCCCTCAGTTAGCCAAGGAGGGTCTCTTGCTCCTGGATCAGGAACTTGCATCTTGGCAGCAAAGTATTCTGACTGCTAGTAGAGATGGTCCCATCCTATCTATTTAGAGGTGGAATGATTGCATCAAGTCGGACCTAGTCGGTCCTTCACTAAAGACCACCATGGGTTTTGAAGCCCACCATTCCTGATGCCAGCTTTCTTTTTGTGTCAGCCTTCTCCCATTTGCCTACAGGCTTGCCTGTGCAGGTTGCTGTTATATATAGTGGGATGCCTCTTATACCTTCTACAAGCCTTGTACTTAGCAGTAGCAGCCTCTCTACAACGAAAGCCAAACCAAGGCTGATCTGTAGGTTTCGTCACATATTGCCGTTGAGAGATGTGTTCTTGCTAGAGATTAATGATGTGTTCAGCGAAGTCATTCACTTGGTTGTCGACATCACCTTGGAGAAGAGCATTCCAATCGGTGATGGTGAGCTCAGAGCAAAGTGCTGACCAATTACCTCTTTCCCATAGCCAGGTTATGCGTGTGGACTCCTCACCTCGTTCTGTTGGGATCTTCAGTGTCGTAAAAACAGCTTTATGGTCAGACAATCCAACATAGCCGAGGGGTTGACAAGTGACTATACCTTCTGCCAGATCACTCACTACTGGGTCAAGGGAGGAGCCAGAGATGTGAGTAGGAAAATCAACAAAGTTTCTCATGTCAAACACTGCAAGAAGGTCATCAAAGTTCCTCTTGTATAAGATGTTGGTTGAGGTCACCAACAATTATGATATATTGACAGTTGTGTTGGAGCAGAAGGGAGTTCACATTTTCCATCAGGAAGTTGATGGGATCTGCATGTTGCCACTGAGGTCTGTACATTGCACATACTAGTACAAAGAGAGGTACTAGTGTTTATGCATAGCTTGAAGAACATAATTTGAATATGAGTAGGGATGGCAACATCAATGTGCTGGGCATGTACACTTTTAGAGAAGCACACAGCAACACCATCTTGCCCTTGCCTGTCTCTTCTCATCCATGAGGTGTAGCCAGCAATTCTTGCCAAATTTCCTTCAGTCCTGTCGTCCAAAAATGTTTCTTTCTGTCTGTCTGTGTCTGTCTGTGTCTGTGTCTGTCTGTCTGTGTCTGTCTGTCTGTGTCTGTCTGTGTCTGTCTGTCTGTGTCTGTCTGTGTCTGTCTGTCTGTCTGTGTGTCTGTCTGTCTCTGTGTGTCTGTGTGTCTGTCTGGCTCTGTGTGTCTGTCTGTGTCTGTCTGTCTCTGTGTGTCTGTCTGTCTGTCTGTGTGTGTCTGTATGTCTGTGTGTGTCTGTATGTCTGTGTGTGTCTGTCTGTCTGTGTGTCTGTCTGTGTGTGTCTGTCTGTGTGTCTGTGTCTGTGTCTGTGTGTGTGTGTCTGTGTGTGTGTGTCTGTGTGTGTGTGTGTGTGTGTGTGTGTCTGTGTGTGTGTGTGTGTGTGTGTACTCACCTAATTGTACTCACCTAATTGTGGTTGCAGGGGTCGAGACTCAGCTCCTGGCCCCGCCTCTTCGCTGTCCGCTACTGGGTCTCTGCTCTCCCTGCTCCATGAGCTCTATCATACCTCGTCTTAAAACTATGTATGGTTCCTGCCTCCACTATATCTTTCTCAGACTATTCCACTTCCTGACTACT